>JAQNCB010000008.1:21925821-21939185 GCA_030068295.1 Euristhmus nudiceps | reverse complement strand
ACTGCCAGGCAAGAGGCCTAGAGGAACCAAAGAGAAGGTACATGGATGCACTGAGAGAGGATATGAAGTTAGTTGGCATGAGACAAGAGGATGTGGAGGACAGGGATGGATGGAAACAGGTGATTCTCTGTGGCGACCCCTGATGGGAGAAGCCAAAAGAAAAGTAGTAGTAGTAGATCAAAACTGGCATGCATTCCTGGAAGAATACTGCCCAGAGCATCACACTTCCGCCACCAGCTTCCTTCTTCCCATCGAGCTTCCTGATCCCATGTCTTCCTCAGGGAAGTAATGCACAAGCACCTGTTTGTGAATATGATGTAGGAGAAAACGTGATTCATCAGTCCAACTAGTTATCCATCCTTGGAGAAATTTTGCTACCATACACACTCACCCCTCCACAATCAACAACATACTCAGACCCAGTCATCTCGTCATCACTATCTGACTGACTGAAGACTGTCAGGTTAGTTACACTTGGCCATTTTCCTGTGTATGCTACCTGATACTGTATATCTCAGCCCTCAACCCCAAGGTGGCACTGTAACCAGATAATCAATATTATTCACTTTACCTGCCGGTGCATTTAATGTACTGTACATATTGTATTAATAGACAAACAATTATTTTGACGTGCTCTTTGCTTGCTGACTGTTTAAAATGGCCATTGATTTTCCCTGGAAATTTTGATTTCACTTCAGTTACAAAATGAAATACGGCACCTGTGGGCTATTTTTAGTATGATTAGACATAAATTAACTAAAGCAAATGGCCTTTAAATTGATCTCTGAAAATGAGGTTACATTTTCTGCATTTACAATTACATCTACTTCTGCATTTACATTTACATTTATAGCATTTAGCAGATGCCCTTATCCAGAGTTAGACTTACAGATGTGTTTTAAACTCACTATTAGTGAATACATTCCTATACTGGTTCATTTAGACACTGGCTATAAGTATACAGGGATCCCTCACTTTTAGCGTTTAATGGGGGGTCGAGACCCTACGCAAACACCGAATTTCCATGAAGTAGGATCGATACCCCCCCCCCCAGACTGTCGTGATTTTAAATGTATATGTGTATATAACATCAATAAATACATATTCAATGCTATAAATGCTTACAATAACAATTAAATGTTCAAAAACAATGCATAAGATGTAAATAAAATATAAATATTAAGTAATATGTAAATAAAATATAAATAAAATATAAATAGTATAAAATACATACGTGTTATTGTACATGTATGTAAATAACATGTAAGAAACGTGTTTTTAGAACTTTTAACATAATTCTAATACTGTACAGGGTGTAATTGTACATAGATGTAAAAAAAAAAAGTGTAAAAAAAATGTCTTTTTTAGAACTTTTAAAGTAATTTTATTTAAGGTCTACTCACTTCCACCTGCTCTTCTGTCAACGAATGCTGGGAAATTTGTATCAACCAATCAGCTTGCGAGATTTCAGAGCTGTGTCCCAAATCGAGTCCCAAACTGGAGTCAGTATTGACCTTGCACCCTTTCCCTTACCTTTTCCTTATTTAGTGAAAAAGTTAAGGGAAAGTTAAGGGAAAGGCCGTAAGTTCACTACCGATTCCGGTTTGGGATACGGCTCTGAAATCTCGCAAGTTGATTGGTCGAGACAAATTTCCCAACATTAGGAGAGGCTGGGATGAGAATCAGCACTCAAAGTTGGAGTCAGAGTCAACCCGAGAACCGAATCCGAGTCAGTAGCAACCCCACACGGCATTTCCCTGAACTTTTCCCTATTTTTTTTTTTTCGATGAATATTTTTTTAAAAATCCACGATGTACTGAGGCCACAGAACCTGAAGCACAATATAGCAAGGGATGACGGTACCATCAGTCAAACTCAGTGGACAGGTGTTTTGTACGGTAATGTAAGGACTGTGGGCTTCTACACTCGAGCCTAGTGGCTCATCATGGGCTTTTACACCCAGTGGGCCATCAGTGCCGGTACTTATCCCCGGTTTCTGTAGTGTGAAGCGACGAGGAGTTCAACTCCTCCTGGATGGGACACTAGTCCATCGCAGGTTACCTTCCCAGTATTTTTACTGGTACCCATTTATACTGCTGGGTGGACAGAGGCACATTTGTGGTTAAGACCTTGCCCAGGGGTCCTAGCACGGTGGGGGTCTCTCTGAGATTCAAACCCATGACCTCCTGATCATGAGCCCAGCACCCTAACTGCTACACCACCATCCCCACAGGTGTGTGTGTGTGTGTGTGTGTGTGTGTGTGGGTAACATAGTGCTAATCTAAGTACTGCTAAAAAAACGTGGGTTTTCAGTCGTTGTTTGAAGACACCCAGTGACTCAGCTGTCTGGACATCTAGAGGAAGTTCATTCCACCACCTAAGTGCTAGAACAGAGAAAAGTTAATTTTAAGTGCATTTTTTCCCTGTCCCTTGGTAGAAAGTGAGAGGAGGGACCAATCTAGCAGTGCTCAAGGATCTGAGAAAATGTGGTGCACTGCGTGGTGTAATAAGTGCTTTGAGGTAGGAGGGTGCAGGACCATTTTTGGCTTTGTTAGTGTTTTGAATCTAATACGAGCAGCTACAGGAGCCCAGTGGAGGGAGTGTAGCAGAGGAGTGGTGTGGGAGAACGTCAGAATGTTGAAACAACTGCATTCTGGATCGGTTCTGCTACCATTCAGACTCCCATCATTGTGGGGACCTTCACTGATATAATCTTATCCATCACATCTTAATGCCTATCCCTAACCTTTACTCTAACCATAAAAAATAACCTTAACCTTATTCTAACATGAACCATAAAACCAAGTCTTAACCTTTAAACAGTGCTTTGAAAAAGCGACGACCAACCAATATATTCTCACTTTCAACTAAAATGTCCTCAAAGTGCTGGTTATAAATGTACTCCGATCATCATTAAGTAGCAAGTCGAAGTATACACACACACACACACACACACACACACACACACACACACACACACACAATTATTGTACTTCTGACTTTGTGGGTGACATTCCCTACTATCTTACCTTTACAATCACAACCAAGACCCTAATCCCGGCCCTTATTCTAATCCTCACCCAAACCCAATTCTTCCCTGAATCCTAAAAGTTTTGATCCTCAAACACCACTTAGAAAAAATGAGGACCAGCCAAAACATCCTGACTCTGCTGGTTTAAACATATTCTGATGTCCAATATGTAGCAATATAATTAAACACACACACACACTGCGGTTTCACTGAAGTACGTGAGTTGTTAGAAAACGTCAGGATGCTACACACACACACTGTCAGTCTCAGTAAAACACCACGTGATCCGAGTTTCCTCATTCACAATCGTCCAGCCGAGAGCTGCAGTGTTGCCTAGTAACCATGGCACACAGCTGACCTTATCCGCGTGGTCATAAAAATGTATGAAGACCTCGTAGTAATATTTTTGTCTCCTCTCTGTTTTTCTGACACACACACACACACACACACACACACACACAGAGCTGGTTTTGCTGTAATTTTCAGGCAGTCACTTCATCTCCAGATGCTGATCACATGACCCAGCTCTATGTTCTTTCTCTCAGATTTTCCATCAGTCCTTCATCTGTAAAGCTTGTCTCGGCTCCGCTTTCGAATTCCACCTGCCTGTTAATGTACTGCAGTGTCTGTGACACATCCAAGTCAAAACCCCTTTGATGTATGGATAGTATTTAATGGAACATCCTGAAAACAGCTACATAGACAAATAACGTCCTGGTGATTAACTCACACATCCACAGAGAGATCTCATAAGCAGAACAGCACATGCTGGGGGAGTTTCATGTTTCATGTCAACATGGTTTCACATCGCTCTTACGAATGCCCCAAAGTGAAAAACAGAAGGGGGAGTCGATGCTAGGAGACTTACTTAAAATCTGCAGTGGGATTTACTACATTATATATCACAGGAACTGCAATTGTGTGAACAAAGTAAGACAAATGACGGGCAGGTATTACATTTTAGAAAGTAAATCTCTCTTACTCATTAACTCACACATTTACTTACACGCTTAACCTTAATATGGTTGCGAGACCAACATTGGACAAAGGCGGAGTATACCCTGAGCATCTCGCCAGGCATAGATGCAGAGCCAGAACACACAAACATTCCCAGAGTACCTAAAAAAAACTGATGCAAGCACAGACAGAACATGCAAACCTCACACAGAAACGCCCTCGCCAAGTGCTTTCTCATACTGGGGTCGTCAGTTGACTCTGGGTGAAAGCAGCGTACACTCTGAACGGCTCGCCAATCCATTGCAGGGCTAACATATACATAATGATTCCCCTCACACTCACACCTAGGAGCAGTTTTGAACCTAATATCTTCAAATTGTGGGAGAAAAGTGGAGTGCCTGGAGGAAACCCATGCAAGCACGAGGAGAATATGCAAACTCTGCACAGAAACACCCTCGCCAAGTCGAGAAATCGAACCAGGACCTTCTTGATGTAAGATGAACGAGCTAACCACTATGCCACCATGCCACCTTTCTTGCTTTCTTTCTTTCTCTATCATTCTGTTAAATAAAGCTAGCAGAATCCAAGCATAGCAAATTCAGCTGTGATTTATTAAGGTGAAGGTTAGATTTCTTACAAATTCATTTACATGAAAATCACACAAGGGGGTAATAAATTAGTTGCATCTTAAACCACCCCCACCCTCCGGTGTCTTAGAGTTGCTGCTGCTGTGAAGCTCAGTGGACCGTTTGTAGTGTGAAGTGTTTTGTGTCGGAGCCCACGGGCCCCACAGATGTTGGCATATCTATCTGCAAGAAAACGTACTGGCAGATGGTGTGCACTCAAAGAGCACTTGAGGGATGGAGACACGAGCTGAAGAGGGAAAGAGGCAGTGAAGGAGGCAGGAGGTTCTTACACACACTAGCATCTGGCATCATTTTGAATGCCGACGACAATGTTTACAGTACTCCAGCCACGTCAACACAAAGTCATGACCAAAAAAGACCAAGGTTTAGTAGTTTTACCAACGGTGGGTTTACTTACTAGGACTTGAATACATTAATGATACAGGAATGCTTTTGGGAAGATCATATAAAACCATAAATGGATTAAAAATAGATTGCACCTGGAGGCCGTGCTTTTGAAGGCTGTCCGGGTGCATGACTATCAAAGTCCAGCGCTCATCTCTCTCCCAATTATTAACGTAAAGGATTTCTCGCTAGTTAGAGCTTAGAGCTGGTCACAGCTTCTGCTCTGCAGCATACGAAGTACTCACTGTAACTCTGTTCTCTCTCTCTCTCTCTTACACATCACTCTCACACTTTCATGTGAAGATGAAAGGACTCATATGGTCTCTGAAGACAGTTCAGCACCACATCGGCGTAACAATTTCTTAAAAAAAAAAAAAAAGCTGGCACAATCATGGATAAAATCAAGCATTCATTCCTCTTTTTATTCCCAGCAGTGAACTTTAAAAGGAGAGAAGCTCAATATGAAGCACTATTGGACACGCAGCCAATCATGTCGCTCATACATTATTTTTTAAAAAATTTATTTGGATGGAATAATACTATATTCTGCTCTTATATAAAAATAATCAAAAAGCACAGCAATGGATAAAGATGTTCTGGTTTGTATTAAATTAAGGCAGCATGTCAAAAAGATTTATCTATTCATTAATCCATTTAAAGTCTG
Source organism: Euristhmus nudiceps (assembly GCA_030068295.1). Taxonomy (NCBI): domain Eukaryota; kingdom Metazoa; phylum Chordata; class Actinopteri; order Siluriformes; family Plotosidae; genus Euristhmus; species Euristhmus nudiceps. The sequence continues at coordinate 21,933,502 of JAQNCB010000008.1, read as the reverse complement.
CATGAAACATACAGGAAATGAGGTCATTCATTTTATTTCTTCCATAATGGCAGCTATAATAAATCGCTCCCTCACTAGTGGAAAATCAGCTAGTCATGTTACCAAGAAGCGTCGTTAACACTGAAAATCTTATTTTACTTTTATACTTAACTGTTTTTCATCATCATCATCATCATCATTATCATCAGCTTCTTCTTCTTCTTCTTGGTGTGGGGTTGGGTCATGGGGGCAGCAGTGTTAGCAGTGAGGTCCAGATGTCCCCTTCCCGAGCCAATTCCTCCGGCTCTTCCAGGGGAACACTGAAGTGGGATTTTAGCAGGAGATCGTCAATGTCATGGTGTGGCACGATTTCGCCGCTAGGGGCGCTGTTGAGGTGCTCGGTGCAGCCGGATGTTGTGCACTCATACTCACCGGCTGATTTCGGCGCAGCTGTGCGCGATTAAGAGGCGCCTATTTATAGTGCTTGAGTTTGTGTCCTTGTCAGATCCCCTGCACATTTTCTGCAATTATTCTGTCATGCTCTAAGTTAGTTCTGGTTTAACTCTGTTTTAAGTGTGTTTTGCTCAAGTCAAGTCTGATATTTCCCTGCTTCATTTACTGGTGGTATTTTGAGGCTGGGCCTGGCTGATCTTTGTTTTTGTGTGCGCTGCCCCTTTTAAGCAGTAAAGGACTTTGTTTGTTTGGAAGTGCATCCAATAAAGATTTTTCATTGCATCCATCGTCTGGCCGTCTGCTCAGTCCTGCATATGGATCTATCTCTTTTCTCCAGCGGGTTTGTTAACAGGTTCAGCTTTAACGCTGACCCGCTTAGCATGACCCCTAACAGTCACTACCTCCAAGAAAATATACATAGGCAGGGGTGGCCTGGTGGTAGGGTGCAGATTACAGATTCCAAGGTCAGGGGTTCAAGCCTCACTGTAACGGGTTGTCGCTGCTGTCCGTCAGTGCAGCTATCTGGGTTATCAAAGGCCGGCCATGTCTCTCACTGTCTGTGCTTGGGCATGTAAAAATAATGGGTGTACTCTGCCCTCGCCCAGGGTCGGCTGAGATGGTCACCAGCCTCCCCGTGACACTAATTAGGAATAAGCGGGTCAGAAAACAAATGAGTATATAGATAATGATGGCCACCACTTGGAGGATCATCTTTAAAACATTATGAATAAAACCTTTATGAAATGAAGTTTCATGTGTTAAAATAACCATTTTAACTTTAATGAATTTAGTTTTATTTACTTTTGACATATGGGAGATTTTATAGGATCACCCTGATTATGTGGCATAAACAGTAGTAGAACGTGGTCAAACAAAAACATGACCAAACAGAGAGTTGGAATACAGAACAAAAAGCCCTGATCAAGACTAGAAAAGAGGTTATTAATGCTAAGTCAACAATCAGACAGGTGCAGGAGATGGTCAGCGAATCGATGGCGTGCCACAGCAGGGAAAACTACAGAAAAGATCACCTGCACAGACTTTGATGTCACCATTCTGTTCAGGATATACACATTAGTCATACTCAGTTTTATTGTGGGATGTCCTGTGTAATACGATAGACCACTTAGTGATGCTTTTACAGCAACTGGACTCAGTGTCTCTTAGTCGTGATATTGCTGTTACCTCCCTTCTCTGACATCATCACCTATGATTGACAAAGGGTGATGGCTCACATTCTGCGACATCATCACTCCCACGCACACACCTGTCACAAAGGGTATTACCACCTGAGACGTCATTGCCGCAGAGCTTTATGCACCAGTTTTAGCTCTCAATAATGACTGAACATCTAATATAATGTAATGTGGCTTACTCCAGAAGTATTGCCTGCATTATAAGCAATCAAGTACAGTGTGTTTAATTTTTGGTATGAATGGAAAATATTCTAATATCATTTCTATTACTATTTACTGTTTATTTGACCAAATAGTGCTATTGTATCTGCAGAGGCTCATACTGTATCATTACTCAATTCAGATTAAAAAAAAGAGCCATAAACATGAACAGAAGCTGGGATTTCAGGGCTAAACACAAGCTTACACTTCATTTGGTCTTAATCCACAAGATTATCAAGTTCATCCCAGAAAGCTGTAATTACAGAATATCCCATATTGCATGTTAACGCTAACAGATGTCTGGCGTCTAAGACGAACACTATTTGATTAAGGGTGTTTCAGTAATTCTGTTTCTCTTCATTAAGACAGTGTGAGGAAGGGAGGGATTGTGGAAATAATTTTGAACTGGGTCAGACTCAACTCAATCTCTGGGGGGCTGGGTTCCCTCTCTCACACACTCAATTGCTAAACCACTTAATCCTACCAGGGCCGCAGGGAGGCTGCAGCCAATAAGCTGACACTGGGTGAACGCAGGGAACACCCTGAACAGCCCACCAGACCATCACAGTGCCAACACACACAACCATTCACACTCACACTCACACTCCTAGAGGCAATTTGAAGCAGCCAGTTACCTTCATGTGCATGTCTTTGTTTGAACTGTCAGTGGAAACCGGAGTACCTGGAGGAAACCCATGAAAGCACGGGGAGAACATACTGTACAAACTCCACACACAAAAAAAAACACTTGAAAAATAACCAATGATTGAGGATGACGCACTAGCATGCAGTGTTTCCTGAGCCATGAATGGCTAGCTGTTTATTTGAAATAGATTGGCTCCACCTAGTGGACGAATGATGAGTTACATTTCATGGTAATAATTGATGCAAAGAATGTGTGATAATCATATACTTCAAAAGCTCTTGTGGGCCACATAAAATGCATTGGAGAGCCGGATTTGGCCTGCAGACCTTGAATTTGACACGTGTGTTCTAGAGCTTACATTGGAATTGAAAACTGAAAAGGTGGTTATGATCCGTTTCTGTGTGGAGCGTGTATGTTCTTCCCATGCTTGTGTGGGTTTCTTCCGAGCTCTCCAGTTTTGTCCCATAGTCCAAAGATATGCACATTATGGTAATTCAAATTGCCTCTAGATCCATGTATGAGTGGTGTCCATAGGATGGTCTGACAAGAATTCCAGGGTGTACCCCAATTTCGACTGAGATAGGTGCCATTCTTCCACCGACCCTAATAGGATTAAGTAGTTCAGAAAATAAGTGTGGGAGTAAATAAGCTAAATATATGGCTATAATTGTCTGTTGCTTGCTAGCAAACATTAGCTTTCGCATTAGCTATAGATACCAACTTTAATTAAGGTTAGACTGAGTAAGAGGGATTTTTTCTTGTGATAACTGCTCCTAGAATTGCTTGCAGACTTAGTTATAGGTTTGTTTGTTGACAGAAAGTTTGTTTTTCTGACAGAAACCAAGTACACTAATTGCTTAAGGTCAGTTCAAGGATCAACATCACATACGTCATCATTCAATTCATTAATTCCTGTTTGTGCTTTATTAATCCAACACGTCATTCAAAAAGGCGAAAATAGGAACTACGTGACAAGACAGAATGGAAAGTACAACCTGAGTGGTTTTGTGCGCAGAGCAGAGTTGTGGAAAGACTTCGGTTTAAATCAGATTCTGTGTCAATCACGTTTCCAGAGGACGTGTTTCACTGCAGCCTGGGGATCCCATGTGACCCAAATACAAAACCGTCACAACTCTGATATAATATACACAAAAACCCAGATTAAATTTAATTAATAATTAAATATTTTATTTTTATTTTATTTTAAAAGTATTATTTATGAGTATTTACAGTACTTTAGGATCCTTACTTGTTTATAATTTTTACTAATTTTTGTATAGTATATTGATAGAGTATGATTTATCTATATTATTTTATATTATTTTAATTATACCATTAATGGTATTTATGTCAGTATTTTATTATGCATAAAATATAACAAAGTGCCATATTTATTATTTTATATTTGCAAAAAAATACTGCTTTCAGTTTTTATTTTATTCGCAAAAAGTGTTTCAGCTTGTAAGCACTATTGGATAGAACATCTGCAACATCTGCAAGTACATTAGAAGAAACAGGAAGTGACAACTTGACTTAGGTGAGTTCTTGTACTTAAAGTGCACTAAGCCAAACTCATAGAGTGAGACTGCATCCAGATTGCTGAGCTTAGCATTAGCTGACCTACAAACTTTGTGCGTGCACACATACATACACCCACACACACACACACACACACACACACACACACACACTCAGCACAGGACTCTCGCTGTTCTTGCAATCTATGAGCCTTGACGTATGACATCGACCTCAAGAACGCGCACACACACATATACAGAGAGAGAGAGAGGGGGGGAGAGAGAGAGAGAGAGAGAGAGAGAGAGAGAGAGAGAGAGAGAGAGAGAGAGAGAGAGAGCACAGGGAAAAAACCCATAACTACCCAGTAACAAGGACTCTCCGTCCTCATTGGCTGCTGAGACATGTGCGTTTGATCACACTCTCAGACAGAATGGCAAACACACAGTTTGATCCATGTACATACAAAGTGTTTGTGAAAGATGGAGCCCAGTCAATCTTATAAGTGCCTTTCAACTCTCAGATCTGTCCAATAGCTTGACTTGGTCTTCATCCTGCAGTAAAACTCACTTCTTCTCAACGAACATCATGAACTCCAGGAGGATCCTGCAGATATCCTGAGATTGGATTGGATCAGCCATAGAATGCTATACTGCACTTGAGAAGAAAATGATTTAATCCTTTATGGAAAAGGGGTGGGGGTAGGGGAGCAGTACCTCTATTAAAACAATTTAACTCCAGCTACAAGAAAATAAATCAAATTCAGTAATCACCAGCAAAATATACCTTCAGAACACTGCAGTATACCTCAGTAGTACTGCAGTAAATCTTAGGAACACTGCAGTAAACCCTGGTAACACAGCAGTATTATACAAACATCAAGAACACAGTCAGTCAAATGATCACTTTCTCCACTGCATACCAAGCTAATTGGCTTCCACTTATGATCAATTGGAATCATTCTTATCAGTTCAGTATAAAAACTGCTATTCCTAAACCATTCCAGTGCCCGGAAATATAATTGAAAGCAAATAATCAACTATTGGTGGCAAGGCACTGTTCAAAGATCTCTGTTATGTACAGGCACAAGTTAGGAGATAGATTTAAAATAAGTTCGATGGCTTTATCAATAGATTCATTAACCAAGAAGTGGAAAGTGTTTGGTACCACTTGGACCCTTCCTGGATCAGACTGTCCAGCCATACTGGAAGGAAAAGCAAGAAGGAAATTTGTCAGAGAGCTTACCAAGAGGCCAATGGCAACTTCGGTTAGAGGAATTTTTGACAAAGAATGGCCATTGTGTGCATGTGACAACCAAATTAGAAATTCTCCACAAATGTTGTTTGTATTTAAAAAAAAAAAAAGAAGAAGAAGAAGCCATTCTTCATGAAAGGCCACATCAACTCTTGCCTTTTTGAGCTATTTGGCTTTAATACCAAATTTTATGTCTGGCAGAAAAGTAATACAGTTTACATTTATTCACTTAAAAGCTTTGCGGCAGCGATGTCCCAGGTAGTAATACCCTTTATGACAGGTGTGTGCATGGGAGTGATGATGTCACAGAATGTGAACCATCACCCAATGTCAATCAATAGGTGATGATGTCAGAGAAGGGAGGTAACAGCAATATCATGACTAAGAGAGACACTGAGTCCAGTTGCTGCAAAAGCATCGCTAAGTGGTCTATCGTATTACACAGGACATCCCACAATAAAACTGAGTATAATTACTAATGTGTATATGTCCTGAACAGAATGGTGACATCAAAGTTTGTGCAGGTGATCTTTCCTGTACTTTTCCCACTTGAGCACACGCACCTGCTGCGACACGCCATCAAATCGCTGACAATCTCCTGCACCTGTCTGAATGTTGACTTAGCATTAATAATTTTAAAGCCACTTAATCCTAATTATGGTCGCAGGGAGCCTGGCACCTATTTAAGCTGACTCTGGGTGAAGGCAGAGTACAGCCTAAACAGCTCACCAGTCCATTGCAGGGCCAAAGCACACAACCATTCATTCTCATACTTTGGGTCAAGTTGGAACTGCCAGTCAGCACACTGTGCATGTTTTTGGAATGTGGGAGGAAACTGGAGTACACAGAGGAAACCCATGCAAGCAAATGGGAACACATGGAAATTCCACACAGAAATGCCCCAAGCCCAGGAAACGAACCTGGGACCTTCTTGGTGTGAGGTGGATGTGCTAAACACTGATCCACCGTGCCTACAGTTTACTACCCACCCCAAAGGACCTACAATAAAGCATGGTTGTGGTAGCATTCTTTTGTTGGGTGTTTCTCTGCAGCAGGGACTGGGGAACTTGTCAAGATAGAAAAAAATGGATGGGGCCAAATACTTATCAGGCTATCACAGTGCCAACACACACACACACACACACACACACACACACACCTAGGGGAAGTTTGAAACAAATAATTAACCTAAAAGGTCCATTTGTGTTTGGTCTGTTTGAGGAAACCAGAGTACCCAGAAAAACCCCATGCACACAAGGGAAAATGCCCTCACCAGGCCCGGGACTCGAACCAAGAACTGTCTTGCTGTGTGGTGGATGTGCTAACCGCTACGCCATTGTGTCAGTGGGTTTGCTTGCCTACACAACATTGTCCCTGCTAATCTTATATGAAAAGCCTGGAGAACAAGGAAATATGGATAAAACCCCACTTCCTGGTGGCGGTATAATTGCAGACACCCTTGTGCTAAACAAGCATTCATCTAAATGATTCCCTAATTGCCACATCTGTTAACCTGCTAAATAGGACACACATCTGCTAATTGGCGCAAACAGGTAGCAGCTGTACCCTCCACTGCTGGGCATCTGCCAATTAAAACTGAGATCCAAATGAGCGCTGATGAGAGAGAGAGAGAGAGAGAGAGAGAGAATATGAATGGATGGATGGATGAGTCTGAATATTTTAGCAGGTCCAAATTACAGACACTCAGATGTGTGCTTGTTAAATGTATATATTTAATATCAAAGTGGTCGAGTTTCCGGAGTGAACAGAGCTAATCTGGGATTAGAATTCAAGATTTGTGTGTATGGTTTGTGCTTTTGTTAGCAGGATCACACAAAAGATTATTAGTGTTTATGTGGTTTATATATTAGTTTATGTGTACTTGAGTGACATTTTGAACAGAAGTGGTGCTCTGGAGAAGAAAGAGTCCATTAGATTTTGGATATGATCTGGATTAAATTCTGGCTCCAGAAATGTAAGGAATCTTTAACATTGTGAGGTTTTCTTGAAAGTGCCCTAATAGCAGGCCCCACAGGAGAAGTTGAGTGCCTTCTGTTATTTATGTTTTTGCAGAAAGTTGTGTGGATTTTCCTGAAATTTCCACCACAGGTGGGGCTTTGGACAAGGAGGATGCCATTAAATTTTGGAGATCATTCATTTGAAATTCTGGATGCAGAAATGAAAGGATTCTTTAATACTGTAAAATCGGACAGGTTTAGAAGTGTCATAATACCGCAGACCCATTCAGTTATGCAAACTGTCATTATATGGGGGGATTGCTAATCTTGGCAGAGGTTTGCACTCTCTGAGTGCTCTTGTTTAAGTGTTACCTGATGGAATTTAATATATTTAAATGGTTATTCAGGGGCAGCGGTGGCCTGGTGGTAAGGTGCTGGATTGCTGATCCCAGGGTTGGGGGTTCAAGCCCCACTGTCAA
>JAQNCB010000008.1:21797594-21808747 GCA_030068295.1 Euristhmus nudiceps | reverse complement strand
TTCGTTTGGGACGCGCCCTCTGAAATCTCGCAAGCTGATTGGTCGAGACGAATTTTCCACCGAATCCGAGTCAGTAGCGACCTCTTGTGGAGGTTTCATTAACTTTTTTTCCCCATATTTGCTTACTTTTTTTTCTATGAATATTTTTTAAAAATCCGTGATGCACTGAAGCTGCAGAACCTGAAGCGCGACATAGCGAGGGATCACTGTATCAATTTATGAGTATCTTACAAATAACGTGTGTGAATGATGACATAACTTAGCTACACCTTATGGCAACTTACCTACAACTTATGGCCAGCGTCTGCAGAATGTATGACCCATATGCTAGCCTATGTTGAAAATTTTGTGTATTCAAAATTTTTCAATGTCCTCACCATTATATGACTTGTAGCAGTGTGCTGTTAACTTATATTGTTAACAGCACATTGTATGCCAGCATGTTTGCCAAATTTCTCATACATCAGCATACGCTGGCGAAATCATCAATGTATGACAGGGGTATTAGCAAGTCTGTATTTACGGGTTGTTTGTTTACCTGTGCGGTGCATCATGGGTACTGACACTGTGTATGAGCGATGGACAAGGAAGCCACGATTGTCCACCATCTGGTGATGGAAGTGTTCGTCCCAGTGAGCTATTGGGATTATATGAGACAAGTATAATTAGCTACATTTTTGCATTGACTTTCATCAAATCCAAATGCAAACAATACTTACGTTTGTAGAAGATGGCATTGATGATCATGGCACCATCTGTCCTCTCAACATCTTTGGTGATCTCAGGCAACTTGCCATCAGTAGACTTTGAAGCCCATTCATTGATGGCCTTGACGGCACTCTTCTTGTCACGGAAGTTGATCTTAGCATGCCCGTATTTGTAGTGTTTCTTGCTGTTCTTCACAAAATCCTCGGAAAAGCTGACCGAGCTGGGGCCGTACAGCCGATTGTTAATCTTCCAGGTTATGTTACGCTTCTCAGAATTGCTCACCTCATTCAGAAGCTCAGCCAGGCCTGAGTGGAGATTCTCGTCCTGTACTTTATTCCCGCTGAGGACTGTCTTCACCTGCGAGGCCGTGGAAGCCTTTCCCCCAAGAGCCACCAGGCCCAGTGATGAAGCCACCACTACAGGAGAAATCAAGATATTCTCTACATCTTTCTCCTTGGCCATGCTTTGGTACAGGTTGAAGGCGAGGTTAGCACTGTTGTCTGCCAGGATGGTGGCATGGCTGCTAAGCTTCTTGTCTGCTCTGACACTGGCCAACAGGCACAGGCCCAATAAGAATTTTACCCACATGCTTCTAGAGGTGTGCTTACGTTCGTTCCCTTGGAGAAAGAAAGTGAATATTCTGTTAAACTGTTTTTGGGCCAACTTTCATTTAAACATTACTTTCAAAAAGTCCTTACAAGAATTCCTTAAGTTATATATTACCCAGCGCAGTTTCAGTGAAAGAGCAAAAGAGATTTTCAGACTTGGTTTTTTTTTTAGCATTGCGAGTGTACTTGGATTTGTGACATTTTTAGAATTTTGTGGACTGGTTTACTCATGCCTTGAGAAAACAAATTGTCTGGAATGTGCTTCACTTTTTACTTTATAGCCAAAGAATTTAAGGTTTGACGTCCATACACAACTGCAGTTTCCTTTCAAATCACAGATTGAAACAAAAAAGGTGAAAAATACTTAAATGGTCAATAAAATGTAGCAACTAGCAAGTAGCAACAGGACAGTTAAAGTCCTGTACTCTGAAAGTCCATTAGTCCAACAACCTTAAACCTACCCCTAAACCTGGGTTTACCCTAATCATGCTCCAAACAATCGTGGAGCTCTAGTTTAACCCAGTGTAAACCCAGGGTAACCCAACTGAACCAAGCATGGTTCCCAACTGATTTAAGCAAGGTATCCATCTTAAATAAGTAGGGTTATAGGATCATAGTGCCTCCCCTGATAGGACAGTCCAACATAGGCTAATAGAGACATTGTGTTGCTGGTAATTAATCTTAAAAATTTAGAAATGAGTACATGATTATTATGTAATACATGCATTGAGTGTATATATGTATATTCTTTTATTAAACTTACATAAAAGTCACACATTCATTGAAGAAGGAAATAAAGCATGGCTTGCATTTGATCCTTTGTATTCCGTGTCACTTCAGATTTGTATCACAAATAACTTAGATTGTTTGATTTCCCATACGCTTTCATAGAGAAGTGATATTCCCATATTTATAGCTATCATAACAAAATCCAACAGATTATCTTCATAGCTTCTACGTTGTCATATGTTCAACTTCCATTGTTCCATTGTCTCCATGTTTTACCCGCTGTTTGTGTTTGTTGTTATCAAATTTATGCAAAAGATATGTGAAAGAATTTTCCCCCCACAAAATATCCACCAGAGGCAAGGCTTCAGACAAGAAAGATTCCATTAGATTATGGAGATGATCCGAATCAAAATAATGAGACGAGGATTTTTTTTAATGATTCTTTAACATTATTTGAAAGGATGTTTTTTGCCATTTTGGTTCATATGGAGGATTGCTGGGGCTTAGTGGATGTTTGTGCTCTCTGAAAGCTCTTATTTTTAAATGAAAATAAGGTTATTCAGTAAAGAATTTGGACAGATCTTAGAAAACACACCACATCACAGAGAATCCCTGCTTAAGATGTCAGAAAAAAATTATAAATAATAATAATGACTTTAAAAAATATATATTGGACAGCGTTAATTAAACATGTTACTGTTTAAGGTCTTAGAATGGTTTGTATTTACTTTGATACTGTAGCTTTAATATTGTAGATGGAAACTAATAAGTTGAGCCGAGCTCAAAATACTCATAGTTATGTAATTACAGGCTTTGTTGCGATCCATCCAGAGAACCCGAGCTGAAATCAAGTCGGGATACTTACATAGCTGCCACGTCAGCGCCTATAACACCAGACAAAACAGGAGCAGATGTACCACAGTATTTTCTTTTCAACTTTTTATCAATCTGCCCCCTTTTCCCATGCATTCGCACACCAGAAATAAACGCTTGGCTTATTAGATTGCTGTGATTTCCATGAAAGTTATTTGTACACATTTTTTTATCCTTTATCTTTTTATCTGGGCTAAAGAACAGGGATTTGTGACCAAAATATCAAGCTGCATGATGTTCATAAAATATAAAACATGTTTATCGACAGATCTGAAAGGATTGATCATGGCAGGCTTTGTGCAGGATGTAGTATGTGAGCTTCAATTGCAGGAAGTTCTCAGGATCTGGGATTGGAGACAATGGAAACACATCCCGATTCTATCTTTCTCTGAAGGTCTGTCTTCCAAAGCGTTGTTTAAAACCAGTCCACCTGACTTCTGACTTGCATGGAATACCAAACTGAAGAGATTGTAGGCAACCTTCTCAGAAACAAATACACCAAAAAATGTCCATGCTGCTGGTACATAGGATGAACTTTGGTGTTACTTCCCAACAAGCCCCCACCCAACGCCAGAAACAAAGCACTATTCTCTCTGTGAACTACAATCTAGAACTGCATGACCAAACCACCAGCAGGGTGGGACCAACTGTGCATAACCTATTCAGGATTTACACCAGTTTTTACATTAAATACCCACTAATCTCCTTTCAGTCAGCACCGTAATCCGTCTTTTCACAGATTTCAATTTCTATTGCCAAGTTCAAACCATTTAAGGACATGAAGTCCACCTTTACTGTTGTCCCGTTGCATGATCTCTGCTATCCATTTACTTCATGAGTTTATCTTACCTTATATAAAGGTTATAGGAAGGAGTCTGTCTTGGAGTCTGTCTGCCTCTGCGAGGAAACTTCTGGAAAAGGGGAGTGAAAATCACCAGCTGTGATTTCATTCTCCAGGAGGATAGACACACAAACCCTCCGCCCCCGGAGCTCCAGTTACGGGGGGATATGAGTTCACTCCTCCAGGTCCTAATGCTGTGGGAAATGGAGTGATCCTGCTGCATGGCCTGAACAAATCTCACGAACATGGAAAAAAAAAAAAAGCAGACATCTTCTGGGACAAAGTGTGTTTATTTTTGGTAAAGTACTAAATAAAATGAATGAGAATAAGAGATAGGGTGGTGAGGGAAGATTTATCTGACTTAATGTTATGTTTATAACTGTTGGAATGTAAGGACGTGTAAATATATGTGGAGAAAAAAGGGATAATCATCAATGAAAAGAAATAGCTGCAGTGGATCTCAGCGGTATAAGAGGAGTAAAACTTTTTCAGATATGCCTGTACTGGAAAACGAAAGCTGGAACTCAACTTGTTGTGGAGTAGTTTCTTTTTATAACACACTGTGTCATGATTTGTTGTTGTTGTTGTTGTTGATCCTAATATTAGCTTTGCCTTTCACAGTATGGCAGTAGTAATAATGATAGTCGCAGATATCCTGAGGTGGAAAAAGGATTGTCTGTGTGGACATGTTATAATGGCTGACCAAGTCAAAGGAATGTGTGTGTGTGTGTGTGTGTGTGTGTGTGTGTGTGTGTGTGTGTGTGTGTGTGTGTGTGTGTGCTTGTACTTGCTACATAATGAGGACCAGAATAAAAAAAATTTTCAACAAACAGTGAGGACATTTTTAAGAAGTGAGGATGTTTTAGTTGGTCCTTACTGTTTTTCAAAGGGGTGGTTGAGAGTTATATCTTGGTTTTAGGTTACAGGAGGGGGTAGGTTTTAGGTTAGGGTTTGGCATTTTGTTATGATGGTTAAAATTAGGAGAAGGTCACAGGGAATGCACTGTCAGTGAAGGTCCCCACAAAGATACAAGTACAGGATTGTGTGTGTGTGTGTGTGTGTGTGTCCTTCCTCTCGCCACCTCCTCCTCCCTCCACACTGCCACGTCTGTAGCAGGCCGAGACCAGCCCCAGCCCTCCATCCCAAGGGATTTGTTTCTAGCTTCCTGATATAACATTTTTATTATTCTTTAATAATGGATATCTAACATTCTTTTTTTTTGCAAGCTTCAAACTTTCTTATATGTTGTCCCTGTTAGCAAACCTGAAAACTTGTGTTTATAAGTGCCTGAGGGCAGCAATTCTTATGATGAAAGTATTTGACTAGCAACAAAAGTTCAGTGTTCACACACATATCTGTGTCATCATGCGTGAAAACAGCAGCACGTTACAAATACTCACAAAGCAATGTTTTATACCGAGCAGAAAATGGGCACAAAGGATCAGTGTGAAAGAAAAATGGAGGTTGAGTACAATATGCCACTGATGCAACCGGGGGGGGCATTGGGAGCATTTGCGCCCACCCCCCAAAAAAAATCTCAGGACCCCCGGCCTGCACATGTGTCTATTCACTCAAAAAAAATGTACCTCGTGTGTACACTAGTTTTTATCGTTTGTATTCTTTTTGTTAGTTTAATTCCTGTGTGTTTTTTTTTATCATAAACGGACTGTAATGTTTGTTGTCTGTCAGTTAAGACAAATCGCCTACCTGTCATTCGCCAAATCCTGGACACTTTTTTGGCATTGCTGAGATGTTCCTGGTAAATGGAACTTATGGAATGGATTATCTTGCTGTAACATCATCCTATTATTGTAGATTAAATGCCAGCATAGCGCAAACAACTAGCTGTTACCTCCTTTCGGGCACCATCAGTGTGTGTGCGCATGTATTTATACCGCTACAAGAGACAGAGAGAGAGAGAGACAGAGAGAGAGAGACAGAGAGAGAGAGTGAGTGAGTGAGTGAGTGAGTGAGTGTATGTGCGTGTGTGTGTGCGTATTTATACCACTACAAGAGACAGAGAGAGAGAGAGAGAGAGAGAGAGTGAGTGAGTGTATGTGCGTGTGTGTGTGTGTGCGTGTATTTATACCGCTACAAGAGACAGAGAGGTAGAGAGAGAGTGAGTGAGTGAATGCGAGTGAGTGAGTGAGTGAATGTGTGCGTGTGTGTGTGTGTGTGTGTGCGCCTGTATTTATACTGCTACAAGAGACAAAGAGAGAGAGAGTGAGTGAGTGCATGTGTGCGCGCTTGTGTGTGTGTGAGCGTGTATTTATACCGCTACAAGAGACAGAGAGAGAGAAACAGAGAGTGAGTGAGTGAGTGAGTGAGTGTATGTCTGGGCGCGTGTGTGTGTGTGTGTGTGTGTGTGTGTGTGTGTGTGTGTGTGTGCGTTTGTGTGTGAGGGAGAGACGTTTTTCACCAGTCCAGCGGCTATCCACAGGCAGTGTAAATAGTTGTGTGATACTTTGCATTACTGTATTGGGGTTTGCTGTTTGCTTTTTGTTCGTATTTCAATAAATTATATTAGTTCAAAACACTTGTTTTTCTTTTTAGCTATACAATACAATTAAAGAGACACGAAAACGAAACAAAACATTTATTGGTACATAGTTCGGATTTTATCTTCAGCTCCCCTGACATCACCGCGCTGGAAGGGAATTGCGCAATCTTGTTGCGCAAATGCGCGTGCGTGAACTAGTCGTGACCGGAGTCTTGAAAGCCTCCCAGTTCATGGCAAGACTAGTACATGACGGTTCAAAACTAGTTCGCGACTTGCCAAGACTCGAGTCTTGAAGAGTCTTGACAAAAAGTCTGGCAAGTATCAGAGGGCCTTAAGTCTCAGATTGCATCATATCCTCTACCCCATATCCTCTCAGCCACACGCTGAAATTACACATCCTTAAATCCATAAATGAGATTAATGCTATGGATAATGTACTATAGAGCAAGAAAAAACATTAATTTACACTGAAGAAGGTTTAGATGTTGATTAAGATACACTGTACATGAAAATAAAGGTGAGGTTTATTGGTTAAGTGCACGCCTCCAGTACAGTGTGAGGAATAATGAACAAGTGTGTAATAAAGTGTTAATAAACAGAAACAAGTACAGATAACACCTTTTGAAAAGCTGTGTGATCTCTCGCAGGAAGAACAGTCCTGTGCATTCACTCTCAAAAAACACTTTTATTGGCTACCTAATTCAAATGATTATAGGTTTTGGAGCAGGACACAGAAAGTGTGTTATTGTGTGTTCATAAAGCTAATAAAGACACAATTATAATATATAATAATGTATATTTGATCCCTAACAGTCATCTTGAAGTCAGTTTGGAGTCGACTCTTCAAACGACTCGTGAATATTTTTTTTTCCAAATCAGAGGAAATTAAAGTTATAATTCTGTTTTCTGAGGCAGTTCATGATCTACTGTATTGTATCAACCATCATACGGCCCACTGCCTTCTTTTATCAAATCGAACAGAAGTTATTATTTTGTTCTTGTGAGTCGGTTCAGAGTCGGATTAATTGACCATCACAAAAACTCATTGATCCCCCCTCCCATATTCCAAATCAAAATTAACAAGTACAGTTCTCAAGTGATTATTTTCCTCTTACAGAATTAAAATCACTCCCTTCCTAAAGAATGACCGCGTACGACCTCTAGTGGACATTTCATAGAATTTACTCGGACATTGACCATAGCTGACGTTTATAATCAACATATTAAATCAGTACATAAACAAAACTGAAATAAAATGTTATTTTTTATCATTTTTATCATCTTTACCTTAATTTTGCTAATATATATTTTTTCCCACATTGAAAAGTGAGTCCATGGCTTCAGCTGATAAACTGCTGTACCAGGTTTGGTCACCAGGGGGTAGTAGTTAACAGCAAACTGAACTCAGCTCTCCATTCGTGCACGTGTTCAGAGTAGGTGATCCATTATTTCCATGCTTACTGTATCTAGGTGAACTTTTATTTGTTTTTGTTCTGTTATACATGAATCTATCTCACGTTTATCATGTTTTCAATTTTAAATATATTCTTTCATATTAATTTCAGCCACATGAAAGACTAAATATTAAATTTTTTTTTATCATTTTGTTGTTGTTTTTTTTTAGATAATAAAGATTATTCTTTATCTATTTTAAATATAGAATCTGTTCAGGAAGTAATATAAACAGTGCTAAAACCTAACTAGGTGTGTAAATAATAAATTCCAGCACAGAGAAATTGCTAACACTGATATGTTATCATTGTGTGTGCAGAAGTCAGCCACACAGAAATACTGGAGAGCAAAGATACCTTCTGATCAGCTTTCTTCACAAATGAATATCAGTTACACTAACTGCTATCATGACATCCTTTACACTGGTTATAGAAATCTTCACTACTGTGATTACATAAATACACCATAACCCCCTGGGATAACTATTGGTCTATATATAGGAGATACAGAGTTATTCATCCTGTGATGAGGCTTCTATTTAATTTCTATAGTTATTAATTATTTTACACTTCTACTCACACACCTAAGGGTTTCTATTTTGGTATGCAGCATTACCTGCCTCCATTAGTAAGAGTGTGCCGTCTAATCAAACTCTCTTAATGTAATTAAATAAACCAGCTCCTATCTTTCCCATCAAGGGCATGAATTATCGCTTCCAAATGACCCATAGCATACCCTCCTACACACAAATGCCATGTCCTCCATAATTACTGGTACCACTTTTTAAAGATAAGTAGAAAGAGTTAGAAAAACGCACCTATTGGTGAATTAGCTTCAACTCCCACTGGAAAAAAACAAAACAAAACAAAAAAACGTGGGGGTTAATTACCTTTAATCCCTACATTTCCTACAGAGTACAATCAAATATGCGCCATTTAAATGGGAAACATGTTTCAATTAGATCGTATTCACTATGATTTCCTGTGGAGCCAATAATAAATGCACGCATGTTTTTTGATAAGGGATTTGATTTTCTCAGAATAGCTGCCACGTGTGTAGATAAAAAGCATGTTGTGAGCAATTAGAAGGACCAAGTGAAGTAAGTCTAATTGTCTTCCAGGGCAAGGTTTAATCTCTGACCACAAACCTAAATAGATGACTCACCCAAGACTGAGAAATCTGTCTGTCTGTAATTCTGCGACTCCAAGCATTAATACGTTTTAATTTTTATAGGCTTGTGAAGCAGAGTCAGTGTTCATAGCAGGGTACAGGGTCCTACAGTTCCATTTACTTGCATTTCATTTGTAAAATGTCAGCGTGACAAGTCAGTTCCTGTTATCACTTACATTATAGCTGCTATAAACATCATCTAACTGGCTACTCGGTTTTCTCTCTTAAAGTTGTTATGATGAACAAAATGCAGATTGTCTTGTAACAGAGGACCTATGGTTAGTGTTAGGAAGTCCTCTGTCCAAAGGTGGGAAACTTACTGTCTACTGTATAGTGCTGACACTGGAGACTCCTTCCCTAAATGTTAGATAAATGTCACCATGGAGGCTCCTGAGTGGTGTCACAGAAAATTATACAACCTTCTGTTTGGAGATCAAAAGTTTGAGAGACATATCTGTGGCTGGGAGCCCAAGAATATATCATTGCACAGACCCTCAGAGAGAGAGTTGCATGGTATATGCACACCTTCCTGTCAATCACAGCAAGACTAGCCAATCATGAGCATCTGTGAGTTTACGTATATGATGGTGGGCAGTTGGTGATTTCCTCTGAACGTGTTATGCCGCCCCTGTTTTTGCTTATAGAAAAATGCAGCTGACTGGAATCTTGATTTTAAATAATCACATTTTTTTCTTTTAATTGACTATTTTTAGATAGAGAAACAGGAGTGTCATGGTGGCATAGTTATGAGAATGTTCCTCCCATATGTGCATGTGTTTCCTCTGGGTACTCCGGTTTCTTTCCACGGTCCAAAGACATCCACATTCAGCTAATTGGCTGCTCCAAATTGGCCCTGAGAGTGAATGGTTACGTGTGCCTTCACCCAGTGTAGACTGAGATAAGTTTTATCCTTCCTGCGACACTAGTAAAATTAAGTGGTTTGGCAAAAGAGTAAGTCAGTAATGATACAATGAAATATTTTTACTTCATTCAAGCATCATCCTGAGTTTGTAGGGTGGATAATATCTAATATTCAGTGTAAGACTTGGTTTTCTTGTACAAACCAATTTATTGCATCGTTGCATAAGTTGAATGATTATTGCAAGACTAGCATGCGCAGCATAAAAATGTGACTGTCTACAAAAATACTTTGAATGAATAATAAAACAGTTTGTCGACCTTTGGCTTCAGTGAATAACAACCCCACAACCGAATAATTCTCCATATCATACATGCAGGGGCAAGACATGGCCTTATGACTAGAGAAGCGGGTTTGGGATAGAAATTATCTATGGTTTGATTTCTGAAACACCAAGAAAAAAATGCATGGTGGTGGCGGGGGAAATGAGCAGCACCATGAATTTCTCCACCTTTGCAGCTTAAGTGCCCTTGGGAAAAACAATTACCCCTCAGCTGCTTTTTGGTTGCCCACTGCTCCCAGTGTGTACTCACTGTTAATGCGTGTGTGTGTGTGTGTGTGTGTGTGTGTGTGTGTGTGTGTGTGTGTGTATGTGTGTGTTCAGTTTGAATGGATTAAATATTCATTCATTTTCTGAACCGCTTTATCTTAATTAGGGTCACGGGGAGGCTGGTGCCCATCTCAGCCGGCTCTGGGCAAGAGCAGAATACGCCCTGGACAGCTCACCAGGCCATCGCGGGGCAGAAACATGCTGACGGCTATGCAGCTACTCTTGACGAAAGTCAGCAATGGTTCTTTTACAGCCTCTCACCACGGACAGTGAGAGACATGGCTGGTCTTTGATAACCCGGTTAGCTGCACTGCGGGTGGATTAAATATAATTCATTTATTTTCTATTCCGCGAAATCATAAGTAGGGTCACAAGGAGGCTGGCACCCATCTCAGCTGAATCTGGTGTGTACACCCTGGACAAGTCGCCAGACCAACACACATACAATCATTCACATTCACACTCACATCTAGGGGTGATTTGGAACAGCCAATTAGCCTACTGCACATGTGTTTGGACTCTGGGAGGAAATGAGTACTTGGAGGAAACCCATGCAAGCAGGAAGAACATGCAGACTCCACACAAAAGCACCCGAGCCTAGGAATCGAACCCTGGACTTCATATATGCATAGAAAAAACTAAGAGACCATTTTTAATGAATATACAGTCGAACCTCGCTCGTACGGACTAAAAGTGGGGTTGGGCTGTCCGGATTAGTGAATAGTCCGGTTGAGTGAAGGCTTTTTTTTTTTTTTTTGGGGGGGTGGGTGGGTGCTATAATCCATACTGAATACTGTACAAGT
>JAQNCB010000008.1:21629220-21644322 GCA_030068295.1 Euristhmus nudiceps | reverse complement strand
GTGTGTGTGTGTGTGTGTGTGTGTGTGTGTGTGTGTGTGTGTGTGTGTGTGTGTGTGTGTGTGTGTGTGTGCAGCATGCCTAATGAATGTCATTTTAATGTCTCACAGCAGCAAAGACGACTCCATGCAGCTGCGAGACACTCAGAGAGTCGAAGTTTGTCCAATAATATCTATAATAGCGGACGGAAGGTGCCGAGAGAGAGCAAGCACTGATATGTAGTGTGCACTTCAAGAGACGTGAGGCTGTGTGTGAGGTTAGCGCAGATTAAACTGTAACCTTGTGGTATAACGGGTGTAGCTTTGCGCTGTCTGAAACCTCTAATCCTGTGCCCTGGTACAGTGGCCTTGATTAGTAGCAGCACAAAACAACATGCCCTCCTTTACCATTGGCACTGGTTCGAAATGTATAAATACGTGGGAGAGGCAGCGGGTGGGGGGAGGAGAAGCGGAGATACGAGGACGTGCGTGTGTTGGAAGGAGACAGTGGGAAATCATTAGCATTCAGCCAAAGCATGCTTGTCAGTAGGGAAAATTGATCAGGACACTTTACCTGTATCTGCATTCACAGCTGGGGGAAAAAGGTAGTGCTACTACTTCTTGTTGAATTAGATCACTAGATATGAGAGCCGTCGGCATGTTGGACTGATAGAATTTCTGTTTTTGTCCTAAATATAGTGTAAGAGAATAAAATTTTGTAGTCTATAGTGTGCATGTGTTATACTATGTACTGGAGCCCTGTAATGTACCATCCTGATCTCTATCTGTGAAGGTTTCCTCAGGGTTGTCTGATTTCCTCACTACCCCAAAACAAGCCAATACGTTGTTTGGTGAGTCTTTGTTATACCCTTTAAGTGTGTGTGTCTTGTGGGGGAGGGAGTGGTGGTTGTGTCCATTCCTGGGATGAGTTCCGGATCCATCACCCCGACCAGGATAAAGCGCTTGCTGAAGATGAAAGTATTTTCAGCACTGCATGCTTCAATTTTAGCGTGCTGTTGATGTGGGAATGCTAAACATGGTCTGTGATACATTTCACGGGGTCATGTGGTACAGGAAGAAGTGTGGCGTGTTGTGTCCCGTGTTGTAGGATTGGATTTTTTGAACCGAGCCTGGGTTTTGGAGTTTGGATTAATAAGGTGTTTTAGGGATGGAGAGGATGGATGGACCTGGACTTGGCAGAACTGAGTAAGAGGGGTGTGTGGGTGTGGGAGGGAGAGAGCGAGAGCTTGCTCTGACTGAGATGAAGTAATGGAGTCTGGAGGAGTCAGAGCTTTAGTGATTAGACCGTGTGTGTGTGTGTGTGTGTGTGTGTGTGTGTGTGTGTGTGTGTGTGTGTGTGTGTGTGTGAGAGACAGAAAGAGGGCAGTTTCAAATGAAGTCTGAAGGAGTCTAAACTCTGGTGATTAGAACAGAGGAGGCGTGTGGGAGGAACAGCTAATCACATTTCGTTGGTCTGGCATTTCATTGGCTACTGCACAATGCCACGCTTGCCAGCTGGCTCGATGCTACCTGAGGCTGGCTCTAGGAGGTTACACACAATCGTTTTGTTTTTTAATAGGTTAAGTGCACTTAACTGATTAGAGACATAGCTCACGCTCATATATACAGTATATAAGCTTGCAAGCACGTCAGAAACAGATGCCTACCGTTCCTTCTTCCTGCTACTAATGGGTAGTCGTTCTGTCATTCAAACCGCCACTGCACCTTGCTGCATTCCAGAAACGTTCTCAGCTCATCCACAGCACATCTATTCTAATATAAATCAAACATCGAGTCATATCAGCAACATTTATTTTATGTCCTACAGTAGCACAGACAGGCAACCACTCCAGCGATCAGCCTGGACTTTTCTCTGTCTTTCTGGATAAAACTGTAGGTGATTCATCATCTCATACGTATCTGTCCCTTAAGAGCACCTTGTGACATGAATATTTAAGCCAGACAGACAGGGATTTATTGCATTGCTTCATTGGCCTTTTTGGACCTTTAACCACCAACTTTGAAACCACACCGAATATTCAGAGAGGCTTTTTCATCCAACTAATTGATGCAGGGCAGTAATGGAATTCGTTGAATTAAAGAAAAAAAATGAAGCTTAACTGAGGTAAAAAAAAAGTTAGGGGGATGTAGGTGTTCGAGTTGAGTTCAGTTCAGTTCAGTGTTTGCCTAACTGTTTTAATTATATCACATAATTTCAGTTTTAATGATGATTTATAATTTAAAAAATAGGATTCATGTATGTTATATTGCTGATTTGTTTGGCATTGCTGTGTTTTGAACAAGAATCAGGACGAATATGGGTCTGAGAAAAAGTTCAGTAGATCAGGGATGAGGGTCAGTGCTATAGTGGGGGCGTATGGGAAGGTTAATAGAACATGTCGCTTTGAAAATAGGTCACTTTGGTTTAGATATATTAACCATTACAAGTTCCGAGGTACACGAATCACACAGTAAACAAATGAACTTTTAACTAGTGAGCATCTGATGTGTTCTATTTTCTATTATCATTTAATTTTGGATAAATATAAAGGTTTCCTTGTGAAATCACCCCAGCTCACTGGCTTGGTATCTCTTATTCACCTGTTTTATATTTTGTTTTGGTTGTCTGTCTGTGAATAATCACAATAACCATGTGGCCAGAGGAAAGCATGCATCTTGCGCACACATGACAACGTGTCAGTGCAACACCAGTCTGAGATCAAGTTTTAAGAAAGAGAAGACAACATGGTTTTAAGAAATAAGAAAAGGATGGTGAGGTTTACTAATATCATGATGTTTGTTCCATGCAGGAGTAAGCAAATGGTTTCAGAAAGACATTGTGGTGGATTTCACTTAGATTTCACAAGAGATAACACTGTATTTCTTGTTTCTTTAATCGACCTGGCAGGTGAATTTACCCTTTAATTCCCAATTCTATACAATTTTATTTTTAAGTGGTTAAATTTTTTCCTCAGGTAAGAATTACATCCAGGTCGAGTAACCAAATGATTGTGTGATAGCTGTCTGTAGCATAATTTACATTGAGATAGCTAAAGTAAACAAACTAGCCCATACAACACATTACAGTCCAGCATAAAACACTGCAATTAATCAAACACACAGCCTGGGTTGGAATTTTGCTTCAAGCCCGCCCATGTTTTGTTTGATTTAGTGAGGTGTATGTGGGTTCTACCAATGAGCTCTGTGCACAGAGCAATAAACAGCAACGGGGGTCTGTTCTAACACCTCCCTATCCTGGTACATTGTCGAGTTCGTGTTGTCACGGATATTATTCTATCTTGGGAATTTAATACAAAGCCTGATCAAATATGTGTTTATTAGTCATGGGCTTTCTGAAGTGATATCGGGTCCCGTGGGCTTCACAAGGCGATGTTAGGCCTCATATCAAACTTTTCCACATTTTTACAATTATGTTTGGTCAGCTTGCAAGCCTGTCATTTTATTTAATCTTTCTGAGTTGTATTAAATTTACGAATGCTTAAGCGAAGAAGCAATATAGAGTAGCTGGCGCACCCCCAGCCTCGGATAACATCAGGGAAAAGTGTTTAGCCTTGGTTACCTCCTTTAGATTCCTGTAACCTTGACTTAGCATTTAATGCAGCACACTCCTCCTCTGCCAGCCCCATGTCCGATATTAGTGATATACACAGCCGGGGCCGCACTGTCACTTTTTATTAACACCGAGCGCTTTGCATGGGCACCAGCTGTTGCATCAACGTGAGAGCCTCCAAATGACCTTGACTCCCACTACCAAACATGTGGGGACCCCATCTTCTCTTTTTCTATTAAGGACACATTTTATATTGCGTAAATGGATTATAGTTTCTGACAACGGAAGTAATTTATTATCCCGTTTTGGGGAGAAGAGAGAATATTGCAATTAATCTTGTACCCCGCATGTTGAACGATGAAGATTGGCTTTTAGATATCCAACCCCTGACATTTGCATCAGGTCCAGCCTTGGCAGCATAGACCATTTTCTCCCCAACTCGGAGTGGGAAATTGCCTCCCCGCCACTGATAATGTTGTGACCTTCCTGTTCTTGGTGTCTCGGAAAGTGAGGAAAGGCACCCCACGATGATAAAGCGTTTGCGCCTGCCGCTGCTTTTCTCTCGCCACTGGCAAGTTGAAATCACTTAAAATGCTGTTGGGTGTTATTGGTTGACATTGTCAGAGATAAAGAATAATTACTTGGAGGCTGGTAAGAAGACAGAGACAGCGAGATGTGGACAGCGAAAGAGACTGTTGCCCTTTATGTCCTGTATGGTGGGGTGAGGGAGGCCATAGCTTGGTATGAGAGGTCAAGTTTAGAATGGGGTTCTTGAATCATGTCCCAGTATTGACTTTCATATTGCCATAATGAGGTTATGCAGAAATATTTATACACTAGGTTACACGACTCAAATTTAGGGATCACATGACTCTTTCAAAGCGTCCCCCATCTTTCCTGGTAAAACATATGTTGACTATATGATCTGGTTTAAATCCTGCTCTGAAAAGGGCTTAGCTTCATTTATTTTCTTCTTTTAATCTGTTTTGCTTCTGTCAGTTTTGCTTCACTTGGTTAAAGTCCAGTTTTCTTTCTTTTCTATTTTTTTATATAAATACCCTCCTAACCTGAATACAGAAATAAACCCAAGTTCATTTATTGGCCTACAACATTACAGTGCCCTTTTTTGTAACCGAGATAAGCCAGAGGCAAGGAAATAGTCTTAATCCTGTCCATTAAGATTAGACGGAGATGTCAGATGGCCTAGTGTCTTTTGTTGCTGTCAAATTTGGGTCAGTGGCTTAGGATAGCACCGTAACCGAGCCTGGTGGCCTTGTCTGAAATAATTCATTAACCAGGTTTCCTCTCTGCTGTGCTTGTTGTTTTTCAGCCTTGAACTTGTTGACTAACCTTTCAAATCCAATGTAATTTGCATGAAATTTCAATGTGTGGTCCTATAACAAGAGTCAGCCAAGGTTAGCCGTGACTGACCAGGCTAAACCAAGTTTTGCACAAAGAGAAAAAAAGGGAAATAAGAGAAATGCATTTTCTTTCTTTTCAACTCACTGGTACTGTACTTCCCCCAAAACCGCCATAGGTTATGATCACGACTCTTTCATAAGCTTGTGAGAAATATGCCATAGACAGGAAGACTCGAAGGATCAGAAGACAACTGAAAGGCTCGTTGGGAAAGGTGGAGTGTTCTGTATTAATTAACCTTTGTGGCTGTGGCTCTGACAGTAGGGAAGTGAGGGCTGTTTGTGGAGCCGGAGATGACAGGGTTCATGTGCAGGGTCTCCGTGCACGCGGCACACCGGCAGTGTCATGCTATTTGACAGAGCGTGAGGTCTGATGCTTCAGCTTTGTGGAGCCACATCCTGACAGGTGCACCAGGTCTCTCTGTATCTCCTCCCACTCCTGCTCTTTTTAACACCTGCCAGCTTTCGGCAGGTGTCAAAGACTGATGACAGGCAGCTTCAATCTGAACGAGCTTTCACATTCACGCCTACATGCTCCGGTAATGTCACATGGAATGTATTAGTGCTAAACACACACTGAGAAGGAAGACTATCTGTTTGAATCTCTTATTGTATTAACACTTATCCTAGTGAGACACCTCACACGAAGATGTCCGATCTTTTTAGGTAGATCTAACCAAATGAGTTGGCAGTGTATGATGTACGCGAAAAGAAAAAGGTAGCAATACCTCATGGCATTTACTAGCCTGTGCACACCGATTTGATGTGACACTGGCTTTAGAGGGAAGTGACTGCTAAGCGGGAAGTATGGCCAAGGAGTCTGACCTCTGTGAATGTGCCGGACACTCAGACTGACACGCAACCACCGTGCAAGATAGGAAAATAGTTGTAGGCGAGATTATGCTGCGTACTGCTGGGCTTCCTGTCTCTCTGCTGCTGCGTGTACTGCCAGGTCGAGTGAACTACTTTCACCCAGCAAGGCCTTTTTCTCGTTTTCCACACAGCATACCGACTCACTGACCATTATAGTTGCCGTGACTGAGTTTTAGATCTTTTCCAGGAAAGCTTGTCAGTATTTAAATAGCTGCAGGTCAGAGTGACCCTTTTTGCACCGGTCCAGATCCACTCCACTCTCTCAGATCCCGTGATAATGTCAGCTCTTTGCTTATTGCCTGCCTCCATCACCATGCAGGAGAGAATCGTGTGAGCCGTGCCTCGAGTGTGTGTGTGGGGATAATCCGCAGAAATTCTCCGACTGATGAGCAGCGCGGCGCTCGAAAGCCCTTCACGCATGAGAGCAAGCCGAGACACATTTCTCGAGAGCTTTGCTGGAAGTATCATAGCAGGACGTGACGGCGCATAGAGTAGGGTTTGCTTGGAATTACTGACATAATTCTTATCTTCTATAGCACCCTGCTGTCTTTCTGGAGTTGATCCTTTGGATTCTGCCTATAGGGAATACTCCATTAGGCTTTTTCCCCCCTGAGGAGACATGTTTTGACTGCAATTATGTACTTTACTGTGTCAAACATGCTCATATAAAATATAATTTATTAAACCACATTGAGATTTTTTATTTTTTTAAATTTCCATAGCTAAACTGCAGACCTTGTTAGCACGCTGTATGAGCTTGGCCTGATTTTGCGATATGTAACAGACTTTCAGTCATGTAAAACTTCCCCTCATACTCTACTCTGTTTCCTCCCTCTGCTGCAGGTTCTCGTGTGGGCCCAGTCTGAGAGCACAAGAGCAGAACGACGATACGGAGCCCCTGGGACCTCGTGACAGACATCCAAAGTATTCAACGGCATGGAACACTTCCCCAGGGTAGTGAAGAGGATTTGCTGACTCCTCCCCGGCTGTGCGTCTACACTCAAAAAGTTGGCTTGTCACTGAAACACAGAAAGGAATTCCATCTGGATCTCTGTGTGATGGAATGTCTAACAACTAGTACTTCAGTTTGTTAAACTTAAAAAAAAAAAAAAAAAAAAAAAAAAAGGGTATACAGTCCCTCTTTAGGAATTAGGGCTCTTCATCTATGGCACAAAAATCAATGAGACATTTTCTGTAGTCATCAGAAACCACACAAGGGGTGCCTACTATTGAACATGACTCATGGGGAGGAACCTGGCCCTGAGACACACCAGGATTCTGCTGTTTTAACGTATCTGGAAGGTTTACTAATGCATCCGGTTGCATCTGGGCCCAGTGCCACAGCAACAAGGAGACTGGAGGCTGGCAGCAACAATGGCGAGGCAGGAAACCAAGGGACTAGAGGCTTTCAGCGACCCAATCAAGGAATCCCTCCAGGAGGGCCCTCCCAGCACCTTAGAAAAGCGAGATTGTTACGTTCAGGAACGTGGAGTGAGATAGACAATGAGAAAAAAGACCCTGCTGAAGTTCAGATTAACGGACAGGGCAGAGAGCACCATAAAATAAGTCTGGATAATTCTGCACAGGGAGAGAGCACACTGCTGGCCTCTCTGCTCCAGTCCTTCAGCTCCCGATTACAGACGGTAGCCATGTCACAGTCCATCACTCAGAGCCACAAACAGCAAGATGGAGAAAGCGGTGACAGAACACTTAATGACAAAGACACATTACAGGGCTACTGTACAGCCTCCAGCCACCTCAAAGGCCTGATGAGGAAAAACAAGCAACAGAGCCACAACACTGTGCCTTACAGTCGGTGCAGCAGCCAAGACAGACACTCAGAGTCTCCCCGTTTGTCACAGAGCTCAGCGCCTGACAAAGTATCCTGTGCAGAGAGATTGAAGGCTGTGGCCAGTCTAGTAAAGAGCAGGTCCAGTCCTGCTCCTTCTCCTAAACCCAGTGTGGCCTGCAGTCAGTTAGCATTGCTGCTCTCCAGCGAAGCCCATCTGCAGCAATATTCCCAAGAGCAGGCCTTAAAAGCACAACTATGTGGCCGATCAGCCAGCGAGAGACTGGCAGCCATGGCTACACAGCAAACTAATGACAATAGACCACCCAGCATGGGGGGGTCTGTATTTCCATCAGACATGTTAAGCCCTTTTAATACCCTAAATGGAACACTCCCCTCCCCGACATTAAATTCCAGCCAGAGAAGCCCTTCTTTGAACCTAGGCCAAAGTGCACCCACCAATTCCCCTCGGCCCTCTCCACACACCCCTAAAGAAAAACGTCCGTTTGACAGGCACAGCAGCCGGCCCCCACAGAACTGCAGCAGCTTGCTTCTGCTCCTCCTCAACAACCACAACTCTCAAAAACATCTTACCAAGAACGGCCACCTGGAAGATGATTTCACTGCTCCTGCTAGCCAAGCCTCCTCTCATCAGTCTGACAGTGAGTTCTCCAACCCAGAAAACAGCTTGACCAAAGACAGTAGTGACGCAGAGAGCTGCTACTCCAGCTGCTCCCCTATTGACCTCTCCATGAGGAACAGAGTTTCCAGCCAAAAGTCAGATCCCCCCTCCTCAGCTTCGTCTTTAGACAAGCTCACAGAGACGCTTATAGGTAAATGGAAGTCAGATACTCTTGGGGCAAAGGTCCCTGAAGCCAGGGAATTGGAAATGAGCCCAGACATGACATCCCATCATAAGGTTACCCTCATGCAGTTACTGCTGGATCGAAAAAATAATGAGACTGCAAATAAAAATGCGCCTCGTCCCGATTTGCAGGATGATTCCACTCTTCGCAAAATGACTGGAAGTCCACTTAAACGGCATGGAACACTGGAGGAGAGCAGAACGCAGAAGTCTTTTGACCAGCTAGTAGGCGGAGGCTTGTCTACACCCTCTCTCAGCGTAAATAAAAACAAGACCCCATCTCCTTACCCTTATCCTCCCCCAATTGTTCAGTCCAGTCCTCTGGACCTGTGCAAGTCTAAACAGCACACCAGTGAAAAGGTACTTGAACCTGCTTTCACAGCCAGTAAACTATTACAAAATCTGGCTCAGTGTGGTTTGCAGAACGTAACCCCCTCACCCCCTCTGCAAATCTGTAGACCTCCAAGCAAAAGGCAAACCCCAGATCCTGAACTAGATAGATCTCAGACGCTTCTGGACAGGCTGTCCACTCCAATAAAAAGAAACCAGACCCCTTTATTTGAACCACCCCCTGCCACCTTCTCACCCTTTTCTGGACGAGAGCGCACACCTCCAGCGTCGACACAAATCGAGAACCTCCTGGAGCGACGGACGGTTCTGCAGCTGCTGCTTGGTACTGCTCCCCACAAGGAGAAATCCACAGAGAGGAGAAGCACAGAGGTGGCTCTGGGAGGCAACGAAAAGACTTCAGGGGATTATTCACTATGTGACAGCTCAAACGAACCTTCACTGAATATTGTAGTCAAAACAGAGCCAAAAGACGAGATCGTTCTTTCAGACAGCTCTGATGATGGTGTACGACGTTGGAGATTGGGGCATGAAAGCCACAGCCCTGTTGTTGAAGCACACGGCAATGTTAAAGAAGAAGCTAAGCATGGACTTCTCAGCCAGCTCTTGAAACAGAAAACAGCTACCTATCATACGAGTTCGTGCACAGAGCAGATTGTGAGCACAGTGAAAGAGGAGCAACAGGATTGTCAGGCACCTCTTCCTAAAAAGAGGAAGCTTTGCTTGGAGCTGGCTGAACACCTCAGTAAAGAACTTTGCCAGAGACCGTTGGATACTGTGAGTGAGTGTCTAGTGTCTGGAACACCAGAGGCCCACGGTAACAGAAGGCTGCCAAGCCCAAAAGAAGAGGACCTGTTCGTCAGGAGTCCTGTGAGTAAAGCTCCCACGAGAGACAGTCAAAGCTTCAATGTTTTGAAGCAGCTCCTTTTGTCAGACAACTGTCTGAAGGAGATACCTCAGCCCCAGGGGATCCCAAGTCCTTTCCTCCCTCATGCAAACTTTAAAGCCAATGGGAACTTCAGTCAGACCAGTTACAACCATGAACTTATGAACTTTCCATGGTTTCCCCAGACTATAAACTCAGGGCCTGGTCGTTTTAACCCACTCTCCGCCTCACCAGGAAACAGCATCCAGGGATCCTCTTGGGAAAAGGGTTCTTCCCCCAGACCCAGTCCCAAATTCTTGAAAAAAGAAATAGAAAGCCCACCAAGGTGGACTCTTACTGGTGAGGACAAATGTGACTCCAACCCTGCTTCTCCACCTCTAATGAGGTCGAATCCTATACTGTACTATATGCTCCAGAGGAGGAACAGTCAGCTCGGAAAAGAGGTGGAGGAACACGCGCAGAGGATGCCCTGCGAGATTACAGTGAAAGTTGAGCCATGTTCTGATGATCAGAATGCAGACTGATGACCATTTCACCAGTCGATAAACGGAGACACGGCAAAAGCGGCAAACGTCTTAGTCAGCCGTCAGAAAAATCATAAATCCGAACTGCCAAAGAACGAGAGACACATTCTGAGAAACGAGTGTGAACGTTTTGTTTTTATTTTGTAACAAAGAGCAAACGATGTGTGACCACTTTTTTGTTTCACTTTACTGAACGCTGTAGTCACGGCGACATTACAGACTGAACGTGTTACGTTTACGCAATTTGACGCATCACATTTCTTTTATGTGCATACGTTAATTTTTTTCCCAGCAGTTTGTACAAGTCCTATTTCAGTCAGTTTTTGAAGATTCTAGTCCATCCATATTCATTCGCTTAAAAAAAGTTACAGCTACATTTAATTTTGTATTTATTTCCACAAATGTATGTGTTTTCCTAAGCACAATGTTATATTAGGTGCAGGTGTGCCATCCGAGCATCACATCACATCCCATCCCATCCCATCATACGAGACAGGATAATATAAAATAATTCAATATTATGCGTGATCAGGTACGTCTCATGTTGTCCTACCAGAACGATTGTGCCACAAACTCAATCCCAGTAGGATTGACGGTGACAATATGACACACACTTGAATTGATTTACAACGCTTTAATTTTTACATCAGGATTGACTCTCTAGGTGTTATTGGGTGTTTGGCATGAATAAAGAAAACTCATTTTTTAGCTGTCGAAAAAAAATCTTTTTACAGTTTTTGTATCGTTCATTGTTTTGTATTTTATACACATACATATATGTAGACATATATGTAGCAGTTCAGACTTTCGGTTTCAGATATGGGACCCACCCCTCACATCCACCCCCCTTGCACGTGTCCGCGCGCGCACACACACACACACACAGATACAAAAAGATGTGGTAATGTTTATGAACTGGGTGACTTCTGTTTCATTTATATACATATTCAATTATAGAAGGATAGCATGTGAAGCAGAGGGTCTACTGTGAAAATAAAATGTCCATCAATCATACAATTAAATATGAACTTTAAATTAAAAAAAAACCTAATCATACAGATTATTTTATTCCTTTCTCTGTATGTAGATATAATTGGATTTGATAAATTTGTGTAAAAAGTGATGAAATATTACTATTTTGTATTGGTGAAAAATCCCTAGTTTTTATCGTCTTAAATTGTAAATATAACATGTCTAATAGTGTACATACAATTACAAAAAAAACAATTTTTTTTATTATTATTATATTTTAATTTTTTTTGCATGTCTCTATGTTGTGAGCTAACAGTAATTTTTCGATCTTTGTTCTGCAAGCCGTCGTATTACGTCTGATCTCTACACCGCTGCCTGTTGCATGCACATGCATGGGAAGCACCTACGTATCAGTACCTGGAATGGGAAATGTCAAGTCTTAAATAATTTTTTTATTATTATTGTTGGGTTTTTTATTATTATTATTGCAAATAGATGGTCATTTAAAACATTGAATTTTGACGAGACAAACATATTTTTTTTAGTGTTTGTATTTTTATGTTTCTTTGTGTGGTTCCTGTTCTGTTACTCTTTAAAACATTTCTGTAAGTTGGATTGACGTCATGCTGCGCATTCAAGAAATGCATTTGTAGCAACAAAAAAAAACATCCGTTTCATTTATGATCTTATTGTGACAACCATTATGTTTTACATTTTTTTATTACTTTCTGGTGTTTATTTGCACTGATATAAATAAATATTGAAATGCACAAGACTTACAAAGCTTGTATATTTTATAAGAAGTTTATATACATGTATAAATATATGCAGTAGGACAAAGTGTCTCAATTGTGATTGGTCACTCAGAAGATTCATGACATACGGGATTATTGCTAATATTGCCAAATAAACCCAGTCCGGTGCAATCGTGATAATTTGCACGCTGTATATTATTCTGCCTCTATGCTGCTAATTACACAATATTTATTTTAAAAGTCTTTTTCAATAAAAATTAATTTTTCATTTCCAATAATAAGGCAATGCATAGCAAAGTTTCTGTTGTACTGAGCAACCAGTGAAAACAATTTGACCTATCAGAGTCAGATATTCAGATGAGAATGGAAATAATTTTCTGTAACAGCGGAGCTGATAGTGGTGTCAGCTAAAATGTTATTGTCACAAAATTATTTAACAACAAAAAAAGTCAGGAGACATTTCTGTAGCATTTTCACTTGTGACCATCCATACATTTCCAACAATGTAAAAAAAGAAATTATCCAAAGAGATGAGTTCCTAAAAAGATGCTTTGTGGGGTTTCAGTAATACGAGGTGCTTTCTGTAAGTCAGGTTTTCATTGCAGTTAAAAAAAATTTACATTAAAGTAACATTTGACATCCTTGCGAGTGGTCTGTGTTACTGTTAGGGGTGTTATGAGTTCCATTAAAACTAGATTTAATTGTATTTGATTTATGGTTCTGTGGGTATCTCGTTTGTGAGAGATATCCTCATTTGATATTATAATCTTTTCTGCTTTCTTGTCACAGTTGGCAAATTTTACACAAAGGATGCTCTGCTGCCTCATAATGTGTGAGTAGTTTAAAAGTACACCACCTTTAGGACTATAGAGAAATAGCAACTTTTCCCCTTATTGAATTTCAGACATATAAATTAACAATGCATTAATAAGACAGCGTGCTGATACATGAATCACCATACAAAAGAATCGCAATGCATACCTGAACTTTATTTATGTTTTTTCTTCATCTCTACTCATGAGAGATTTTAAAGAAAGGTAGATTTTCCATTTGGTTGTCATGTCAAGTGAGTTGGATACAAAACCGTGTTTCCATTTCAATTTCGTAAAATATTGCTTTGTTGAGTTGTAGGACAACTTTCCCATGTGATTTGAAAAATTATTCAGCTTTTTTTTTTTTCTTCCCTAATTCCCTAAAAATATTTCTCCCTAATTTATTCGTATCCAATTCACACCCATCAAGTGTTGCCTTCCCTATCACACGATCACCACCAGCCAGGGAGGGGTAAAAGCATGCACACGCCCCCTCCATGACATGCAATGTTAGCCGCAAATCTCTTTTCAAATTGCAGCACCATGCACATTTGAGAGCGGTCTGACACACTCGGAGGGAAAGCTCTATCTGCCTCCTCGTATGAATGAGCTCACAGACGCCCATGATTGGCTGGCGATCAGTGTGAGTGACAGAGAAGTCAGCGTATGCCGTCCCACCCTCCGGTGAGACATGGGATAATTAGCTCCCATGGACTCCTGGCATGGACGGCTGTAAAATTAAGCCGGATTGGATCCTGCGGTCTCCGGGTTAGTAGTCGTGCACCTTGTTGTTGCACCACTCGGGAGCACTATTCAGCTTTTTCCTGGTGTAAGTTTACAAAAACGTTTTTTTTTTCTTCCATTACAAGGTTTTTTTTTTTTTTTAGTTCGCAGTTTTAAATTGTGCATTAAATAGTTATTGTAAGCACAATTACTGAATTTTTAACGTTGATAGAAATATAATAGCTGTTATACTGTCCATGATAACAGGAACTGTGTAAAGTTACTTCACTAGATAAAAAGTATGACACTGTAATCACTCCATCCAAACACTCAGACGTGTGGTCACAATAACTGAACTTCCCAGCACATCACACCACTCAGTTGTTTATTATTTTCCGAAAGAACGCATCGGGACAGTAGTGGAACACAAAGCTATCAGCAGTGCCCTAAGGCGATTAATCATCATCTTATTTCTTTCGTTAATAAACTTCATGGCAGTCGTGGAGGACTACTTTCCCCAGTCCAAAAACTCAGGTGCAGCACAAAACATTAAACATATGACAGCAAACTAACTATACACAACAGCAGGAATGTAATTGCACAAAGCTGAGCAAGCGGCATAACACTGTAAAGCATTACAGATGGCACCATATGGGTGTGTCAGCATGTCGAGAAACTCAAACGGTCATTAAGCTGTACGAGCATTGATCATGTGACTGTTACACTGTACCACTCAACCTCCTGATCCTTTTTTTTTTTTAAAGACAAAGTTAAAAATATAATATTTATAAATATTGTATTGGAAACTCTTGTTATGGAAGTCTGAAAGTTCAAACTTCTTTCACTTCCTTCAACTAGATTTAATGAACTTGGTGACCTTGAGCTGCACTGGCGTGTCTATAACAATAATAACCCATGGGTCATTGGTTTATTTTTGGTGAAGAGCAATCAGTAGGTGAGATCCGGCAGAATCCAGTGTAATTACAGAGCTGAGTAGTTCAAGGGTTAATCAGGGGTTTAGGCCACATTGAAAACCATCATATTTGAATCCTCAGAGTGTCGGGCGCTGCCTCTCCACCTCAAGTCCTAATTTGCAGATATTTCATCAATGGAAAGCCTGTTGTATGTATTGAAGACTCTTAAGCTGCTTTTACACCAGCACTTGTATCTAGAAGATGTTGCCCCAGTGCAACTGCCTGTGTAAAAAATGATTTGTTTTAGAGCAACTTGACAGCAGTGGACTCCACTTTTTGTCAGAACACAAATTACAGCAAGTAGGAGTGGTTTAGTGTGCGCAGCAGCATCCATCAGGGTTATTAGTTCTTTTAGGAGGTTTTTGCTGCAAATGGGTTTTTCTTCAGCGCTTTCTTGCATGTTGTCCTTCTATCTTTCTACCTACTACTGATTTGAGGGATACCGTGTTCATTCTAACATGCAGTTTGTTCCAGGGACAACTTTCAGATTTAAATTTAAAACCGACATCTGAATTAAAGGTGAAATTGCTGATTCTAACCCAGTGCTTCTCAATTATTTTCTGTGATGGGGGGGGGGGGGGGGGGGGGGGGGGGGGGGGGGGGGGGGGGGGGGGGG
>JAQNCB010000008.1:21476822-21487275 GCA_030068295.1 Euristhmus nudiceps | reverse complement strand
GTGTGTGTGTGTGTGTGTGTGTGTGTGTGTGTGTGTGTGTGTGTGTGTGTGTGTGTGTGTTTGTGTGCGTGTGTGTGAGAGAGAGACGGAGAGAGTGCACTCAATGCACCCTCTCCCCCTCCTCCCGAGCAGAGCGGCCCATGCTGCAGATATCATCCATCTCCCTGTCACCGTGCGCCAGGGCTGCTGGGAAGGCAGCAGACAGCGTCTCAGTGCCGAGGACGGGAGCTGAATTCTAATTCAGCCACCCAGGACGGAAAATCGTTAACCTTGCAATGTGGGAACAAAGCAGAGGGGCTTAGGCAGTCGCGCTGTCCCTCACCAGCCCGCTCCTATTAACTCCACACATATCTCCCTGTCTGCGTATCACTCAAACCAAACTCCTGGGGAGAAATCACTGAAACGCGTCTCCGAGCCTCATTCCCACTCACTGATAGAGTGTGTGTTTAAAATCTTTGAAGGCACTACACTATTAAGTCAGTTGAATTTGGAGCTACGTGGGTGAATACCAACTCTGCACTCTCTCCCAAAAAAAGGTCTCTTCTCCAGCCAAAAAAAATAAATACGTAATTAGACGGAAAGTATATGATAAAGGACAGTCTACTTGGCTAGAGGGGTAAGATTTTTGATTGAAATCTTTTTTAATGCGAGCAGATGACATACTTTTTTATGCTGGCCTCTGTAGCTCTTTTTCAGACGTCTCCGTTTATAAATGATGCTAACAGGCAACAAACCAAGTAGTGTCAAGATTACAATTATCATCAATTATAATTAATTACCCCATCTTGCTCATTTAACGCTGCATAGTTCTAACCTCAGTGAATGAATTGCAGACGCTGAGTTAGCACCATGAATCAGCAGTCATCCAAACTTGTTTGCACTTTAATCAGCTGCAAGCCAAGTCTAAGTCTCCTTCCGCTAAAACTAATTTCATCTCCACTGTCACATGTCTCAGACTTTATATAAAGCAGTGATCTAATATTCAGGGCTCATACCAAGGCACTGGTCACACAAGTCTCCACATACTTTGCTCAATAAAAGTGTAACTCATGTAAATCAGTCAGTGGGTAATATTTAATGTACACCTTTTATTTATAGGGTATTTTTACTTACGTTTGTATCATAGGACCCCCAGTGTAGATAATTGGGTTATCAAAGGCCGGCCATGTCTCTCACTGTCTGTGGTGAGGGGGATGTAAAAGAACCATTGCTGACTTTCATCAAGAGTAGCTGCATAGCCGTCAGTGTGTTTCTGCCCTGCGATGGCCTGTCGGGCTGTCCAGGGTGTGCTCTGCCCTTGCCCAGAGTCGGATGGGATGGGCGCCAGCCTCCCCATGATCCTAATTAGGATTAAGCGGTTCAGAAAATGAACGAATGAATGTATCACAGGAATAACAAGACTGATGTTTTCACCAAAACTGATGTATGTAGCAGTGTAAACATTGATTGTTTTTGTTCATTCATTCGTTTGCTGAACTGCTTAATTATATTAGGGTTGTAGGGAAGCAGGGGCCTATCTCAGCAAACTCTGGTCATAGACAGGGTTGTACCCTCACCTTGAACTCACCAGTCCATCGCAGAGCCAATGCACACACACATGCACACATGGCAATTCATACTCACATCTTGATGCAATTTGAAATAGCGAAACAATTTGAAAAATGTGCATGTCTTTGGACTGTGGGAGGAAACCGGATTCCCTGGAAGAAACCCACACAAGTACAGGGAAAACAGGCAGACTACACACGCAAGAAAAAAACCCCACCATCGACGAGCTCAGATTCAAACTCAGGACCTTCTTGCTGTGAAGCGGACGTGCTAGCAACTCCACCACCATACCACCCCTGTTTATGTTTGTTCCCCAGTATGTCCATCAGTGTACCAGATTAAGACATGAACTTTGTAGAAGCTTGAATCCTATCCCTGATTATTGTCACCTCACCAAATTCATAGCAAAGGCAACATTAAAAGTCTTCAATAAATGTGGCTAAAAATGATCTAGATTATCTGATATTACCTATATGAGGATGCGTTTCCCTTTTGAGTCTGGTTCCTCTCAAGGTTTCTTCCTCACGACATCTCATGAGGGTTTATCTTAAAACCATCACCACCTGCTTGCCATAACCAAAACTATTCGTCTGGTCAATCTGATTTGCAACGATACCAACTGAAAAATGTGCTTTACAAATAAATGTAATGTACAATAAATGTAAGGGGCTCTCCCTTAGAGATAGGGTGAGAAGCTCAACCATCCGGGAGGAGCTCGGAGTAGAACCGCTGCTCCTCCGCGTTGAGAGGAGCCAGTTGAGGTGGCTCAGGCATTTGGTTAGAATGCCCCCCGATCGCCTCCCTGGTGTGGTGTTTCGGGCATGCCCGACTGGGAAGAGACCCCGGGGTCGACCTAGAACAAGCTGGAGGGACTATGTCTCTCAGCTGGTCTGGGAACGCCTCGGTTTCCCCTGGGAAGAGCTGGAGGAAGTGGCCGGACAGAGGGACGTCTGGACCTCACTGCTTAGGCTGCTGCCCCCGCGACCCGACCCCGGAACAAGCGGCAGAAGATGAGATGAGAGATGAGACAAAATAAATGTTTAATTTGAACATCAAGCTGATGCAGACAATGTACCCATGCTCCTAACGTTCCCAGTCCAACAAAACAGCTAATTAACCAGTGTGTTTGAGTTTAACCCAGCACCGGGTGGGATTTCTCATTTGTTTGGTCTCATTAAGAATTCCTAGAAATCAAAGTTTAATAATAAAGGATCATGTTCAATCTTTAAACTCGTTGGAACTTGATCTTTCCCGAGACGAATGTCTTGGGGTCAGTACCTTGTTGTTTTTTTCACCAGGACCTGCTTCAGGTTTGGGATCCTATTTTAAGTCTGAATTCAAATCTGTCCCTTGGCTCTGTACTCCAAACTGTCTGAGTTGTCCTTCCATGTCCTGATTAGTTTGGATTCATACTAAGAGAAGACACTATTAAATGACTTGGGTTTGCAACCAAAACAGATGTGAAGCTGAACTAGCAGCAAAAAAAGTGGGAGGAATGCCATCTCTGAGGCCTCTCCCAAAGAAAATGACCTCTCATCCTCCGAGATGCAATCAAAACCAGGCATTGTCATACGAGCCGCGAAAGCTCAGAGTTGGTGTTCTTGGAAGCTATTGTGAGCCTCAGTTGGGTTTTAAAAGTTGAGAAACAGGGCAATGTCAAGGTCAGAGTGTCTTTTCAAAGTCAGAATCCTGCTCCTTTCATGCCACATGATCTTAATAAATTGCCGAAGCAGTATGACTCCGCGGCAGGTCTTCAGCTCTCATTTTGCCGGTTTTCTCCAACCATGGTTTCTAGCTTCACATTCCATTTTCTTTGGAGATAATCTGAAGTCCACTGTGTAATGTCAATGAGTTTGTACAAGCCGTCTTTCCCCTTCAGCGGTCTGTTTGTTCAGGCTTCATGCTCAGACTGAGCTGATATCTCACTGCTCTTCCCTGTTAGAGGGTTGTTTTTTACAGTGTTGTTGCAGGCCCAAGTTGTGGTTTTGAACCCAAGGACCCTTGTGGACGCACAGGCCTGGGAAACCAGATCGGCACAAAAGACGACTTTTAATTCGCAAAGGGGTGGGTGGCGGGGTGTGTGTGTGTGTGTGTGTGTGTGTGTATACGGGGGGGGTCTGCTTGAGTAAAACAAAAAAACTCTTTGCTTGTACACGTTATCATGAATCTGCTGACTTTTCTTCTGAAGTGCTGCCCCGAGGGATCTCCTGTGGAAAGAAAAGAGGAACAATAAAGCAAACTATCATCTAAACGAAGCCAAACAGCTCGGCTCCTCGGAGTTACAAACCCAACCCACGAGGAGCAGAGTCCAAAGTAAACAGCTGCAAGCGAAAGCAGAGGGAGCGGAATTCGCTTTGACAAAGGAGGCTCAGCGTGTGTTCTCTTTTTCCTGTAGCGTCTGCTTATTCATATCTACTGCCCTACATGCAATAAACTCTTTAACCCCAAATTTGGAATACCAAATAGCTATGACATGTCCATCACAATGTGGATTTTATTGCAAGCTAGGTACACTTTACCCAGGATGCGCTTTCATTGTGTATGTACACAAACCCTGAAAGCAAGGCTTGATGAAACAACTATTGATTTCAATTCAGCTCCACTACGTGTGCCTCAGACACCAAGGCCACAGATGATGTATTGATTTATTCCCCTGATCCCTCTCCTCCAACACCCCTTCTGCAATAATGAAGGCTCCCCGAACAAAGATGGCCGCCGCAGCTGACTGTGCACCAGGGTGTCTGCCGTGCACAACATGTCGGGCACTCGAAAACAGGTAGCACGGCGTTGCTGATTGCTCCTCGCTCTCCTCACACAGCAGCACCTTTTCTCACTGTCGCACAGAGCCTCTTTCACGCAGGTCGGCCATGGTGCGGGATCTGATAGGCTGAACAGGGGAACGTTTATAACACCCAGGCAGGAAGGCAGCTGGAGATTAGAGTATGCGTCTAATTGCCCTACTTAAGGATATTGGTGTAAGCGTTCCCTGACCTGCAGCTGGGAACGTGGTGTTAAGCTTCTGCATATATTTGCACATTCATAAAGGTCACTCTTACGCCGGTCTGCAGTACCATGCAAGATTGAGTTTGACCTTAACTTGTCAATTAAATTTCAGCAAAAATAAATGTGCACACTTTTCCAGAACTATTAGCGATATAGCATGGTACTATTTTTCCACTCTTTTTAAAGCAAAAATATCCTATACAGTATTTAAATATTTAAATTGTCATCCTTTGAAAAAAAAAAAGATGACTTGCTGTCGTACTTTTGACCAAATATCACATTGCACATTAACAGTATATAAAATCACAAAGTCTACCATGTTCTCCAAACATGAGTGACCATGAAAAAGGATTAATTCTTTTATTTTCTTTAGATATTTCATAATATTTATTGCAGGATGCTGATCACTCTGCAGGAAGAAAAGGCACAAAGTTTTAAGTGTAAAAGTTCAAAATTGTTTTCAAATACCACTCATTACTTTTCATTTTTATTCATTTTATATATTAACAGAGAACCAATAACCTATAATAATAATTCAGGATCTCACTCTATGTTCTCTGAAGCACAAAACCCCCTGAAGGTTGTTGTTCAACCCTCCTGCGCGACACGAATATTATCGTTTCATGATTAGGTTTGTGTTGCCATAGCAGCTTAACTGACCGAATGACCTTGAACGGAAAAAATGGTGGGATTTATCCAGTAAATGCGGATCACCAAACATCCCTTCCAAATTTTACTCGTAATGACATGACGCGTCAGTTGATCCTTTGTACAGTACAAAATGAGCTTGCTCTGCCTGAGTGGCTCCCAGTATGTCAGTATGTCTTTATCTTTTAATGAAGAGTCACAACAATTATGTAGTCCACTAATATAGAGTGCATAATTCATAATACAATGAAAAAACATCATGTGTAAAGTGGGTGTGTTACAAACTACTATCTATTCACTATACAGCAGCCTTGGACTTTAAAAAGTATTTTCAGTCTTGAAGCCAAGATTTGTCATTTGGTCACTAACCAATTGGGCATGGGGTTTTTTTGTTTGTTTGTTTTTTTTACAGGGGCACTGGGTATGCACTAACTTAATTAAAAAGAAGGCATGTTCCATAATATAGTGCACATATTGCACGATTTTAGATTTAACCCTTGAAAATTGTTAACAATCCTACAAAGTTCTTTTGGCTTGTCCTCTTGAGAGATCTTTTATGAACACTAAAGCACATGTTTTCCTTTGAAGAGAAAGTTTTCAATACTAGATAAAACCCAAATAGAAAGAGAAGACCCTGTACCTATCTAAAAGGCACATTTTACTAGGAAGGTATCGTATATCTGAGCGTTTTTTCTCCTTTGTACTCGAATGTAAGTTTCTCGGTGTGCAGCGCCTAAAGTTTGGCACTGAAGCTAACAGTTATTGAACAGGTTCTATTAGCAACCCTTTGAGAAGTTTTTCTGTTCTTTTTTAGAAACATTAAAAAAAAAACCTGGAAGGAATTCAGGAACTATAACCTCTCCTAATAAGCCTTGGGGAACCTTATTTTCTCTCCTCAGATTTCATCAACGAATTGCACTGCAATTTTAAACCGTCTCCTCCATCCTGTAAACACCCACTTCAAAACAAGGCAAGTGAAGGACCTGAAATACACATCAAGCAGTTATTTTACCGGAACAAATCTCACAGATGTGTTCAGCATCAGTAAAAATGTGAGGAACCAAAGACAGGAGCTGTAGCATACTCTGGGAGGCAGCATTGATTAGTCTGAGAGTAGCATAAATCTGGTCTGAAATATCATTGATTAGAATGAGCTTTCGGAAGCAATAAACTGTTTTAGTTAAATAAAAGGAGGAGGAGATTAAAAAGATAAAGAATGGAGAGGATCTTATTTGGCAGAAATGATGGTTATTATACTAGAATTACAGTTTTTAGCATATTCTATAGTTCATTTCTGTAATTACATACTTACGACATGAATGAGACTTTGGTTCTTGGGTGTATAAGAATAAACTTTTAATGAATGTGTTGCCTTAAAGCAGTGTTACCATATTATAAAAAAATTCAAATAGATAAATCCTCAGGCCACAGTGCAGCTCACTGGGTTATCAAAGGCTGGCCAGGTCTCTCACTGTCTGTGGTGAGAGGCATTTAAAAGAACCATTGCTGGCTTTTGTCAAGAATAGCTGCATAGCCATCAGCATGTTTCTGCCCTGCGATGGCCTGGCGAAGCTGTCCATGGTGCATTCTGCCCTCACCCAGAGTCGGCTGAGATGGGCGCCAGCCTCCTCGAGACCCTAATTAGGATAAAGCAGTTCAGAAAATGAATGAATGAATGAATGAATGAATGAATAAAACCTCAGTAGTATGCTAGGAACATGTACGTGTTCAAAAAATAAATCTTTATCAAGGGCACAGATCTACTTTTTTTTTTTTTTTTTATAGAGGAACAAGAGACTTTTTCTTAAATGTTGCTCAGTATTTAGTGTCCGACCTTCATTTCTTTATTCTTGCACTAAAGCAGTGAAAAGATGGGGAAGGCTCTCTGTTCCTAACAGCCTAATTGGTCTGATAGCCCTACTCAGATAAGATGAGCACCTTGTCTGAATCGGCTGGGTACCCTACTCAGTTCAGATGAGTTAGGGTTAGGTTTAAGGCAGATACACATACAGATAAGGCTGTCGGACCAGTGGGCTGTCATAACTGATAGTAAACTGTAACTGTAAGCTGTAAACAATGAGGATAATATAGCTAACAACTGAGCAAGTGTTTTATCGATAATCGTAGCTACAAATTTAAACCTTTTTCACACATTCTGAGTGATCATTTTTTTAATCTACATGATACTCCATATCATTTCAAACTTTATAACATAATTCCTATGACAACTTAAATTTGAAGAATGATAGCAGTTTGTGCCAATGTTTAAAGCGTCTGATTATCCAAGATGGTCATCTCCATAAAGTTATAGTGCTTGGGTCCATGGTGATAATTATTTACTGTTTATAAATGATAGCACATTACATGAGCACGTCTGTACCCTCACATCAGTAACATCAGTATAAGAGATCAGCAAAACCTGCATGTGTTTCAAAGCTCATATTTAAGGCTTTGGATGATACAGGCGTCCATTATTTGTTCGATGAGCAATTAGCCTCAAATCATCAGGGAGAAATTAAAAAGAAAAAATTGTAGCAATTTATTACAATATTAGACAGACTCGATAAACAAGATTATGTTTTCCTAAGTGAAGGGATTAAAGCGTGGACATGTCTGGAGGCACCAACAAAAACAGGAGTTCTAGCTCCCCCTAGTGGCAGCTGTGTGCACTACTACGGGTCTTTATTGTGCATTAGTATTACTACGTATGATTTTGAGATCTTGTGTATTACATACCAGTATATACAGGGGAGGATCAACAATATATTTTTATCTATCTATCCATCCATATATATATATATATAAATATACTGTGCATGTTTTTGGACTGTGGGAGGAAACCAGAGTACCCAGAGGAAACCCACTCAAGCACAGGGAGAACATGCAAACTCGACACAGAACCACCCAAGCTGGGAAACGAACCCAGGCCTTCTTGCTGTGAGGCGGATGTGCTAACCACTACACCCCCGTGTCACCTCCCAAATTTCATGATGTTTGAAATGTTACAACATGCATATTCTTCGAAATAGCCTCGACGTTTACCCATAATGCAATAAGTACAACTGAAATATGATAAAATTCTGCATTCATAAGCTTTCATCAAAAATCTCCTACATAATCTATGGACATATAAAGACATGTGGGCAAGGTATTGCTAAGGGCATGCACCTCTGAATATTTATCATGGATTGTTATGCTCTTCCTAGGGCTCTCGGATAGGAAGCATGAACTATCATACATCTTATGAGTCATTCAAACTGAAGGAACTGCATTACATAAATGATTACATGATCGGATGTTTTGTCATTCCATTAAAATCAGACTGAATAGCTTTGTTGAAGTGCACAAATACAGTTATTGTTCAAGGTTAAGAAGCTTTTAGTGGAACAGGAAGTTGCGTCTGAGGAGATCATGTGACGAGTGTAAGTAAGTTCATTCCTTTTTTTCAGCGACAAAATAATTTTGAGTATCGAGGCCACTCTGAAAGTAAATTGGTATTTCAGTAGTAATAATAAGGATAATAATATTAATTAAAGAGGGTGGCATGGGGATGTAGTGGTTAGCACATCCGCCTCACAGCAAGAAGTCCTGGGTTGGATTCCCAGCCTGGGCATTTCTATGTGGAGTTTGCATGTTGTCCCCGTGCTTGCATGGGTTTCCTCCGGGTACTCCGGTTTCCTCACACAGTCCAAAAACATGCACAGTAAGCTAATTGGCCATTCCAAATCTCCCTTAGGTGTGAATGTTGGCCCTGTGATGGCCTAGTGAGCTGTCCAGGGTATACCCTGCCCTCACCCAGACTCGGCTGAGATGGGCGCCAGCCTCCCCGCGACCCTAATTAGGATTAAGCAGTTCAGAAAATGAATGAATGAATATTAATTAAAGTAATGCCCTTGTGTCATTAACATGATAGCAGGTCAAAGTTGGGGTTTTTAATTTGGAAAGCTAGCAAAGCTTTTACTGTAGCTTCTCTTCAGAACTCCAGGTAGACCCTCCCCTGCTCTCAGAGGTCGTTCCAAAGCTACAGCCCCCTCCACATTCATTCTGACTGCAGGTTCATGCATGATATTGTCACACACGAGCAGGGAGATTAGGAGTGTTTCACTGGATATTTCCCAGCAGACCACAGGGTTGGCATGTTTACAGGATTACAGAAACCACACATGATGGATTTTTTTCAGACTTTTTCGGATCTCATAAGTGATCGATATCAGTCAGGGTGTAAAGTGAAAAAGTTACCAGCTCCAGGTTTAACTGTACTTTATGTAGTTCTAAGGAGTACCTAAAGTCAAGAAAGATGTTTTTTTTATTAAATCTTGCCCACACATCTTTTTTTCTATTGGACACTACATAATTTAGTGTAAAGTCATAAGCTTCTTCTAATGACTTCAGATGCACACCGCTACTATAACCGTAAGAAGACATCAGTTAATCAAGTTTTATTTTTCACCTTGGAATGGCATACAATAAAATTCTTGTCGTTCTTACATGTAGATAACAGAGTCATCTGCAGGAATTATTTCAGGCTTAGCCCAACCTGGGGCCAGTATTCAGGGACTAGAAGCTGCATCATTCCACCCTGAAATCATAAAATTAGTGCCACAAGAAAAAGAAATTGTGTGCAGCAGCAGAAATCAATTACCTGGGAGTTGCCAGTTCAGCGAAGAGCATTTCTTTGTGAGGTTTGTATGTTCTTCCTGTGCTTGTGTGGGTTTCCTCTGGGTATACCAGTTAGCTCCCACAACCTAAAGACATGCACATTAAGCTGAGTGGCTGTTTCAAATTGTCCCTAGGTATGCATGTGAATGGTTGTGTGTGTTGACCCTGCGATAGATTGGGAAACTATTCAGGGTGGACCTCCCTTTGCACAGAGTTGACGAAGATAGGCTCTGTCCTCCACGTGTTCCTCGTAGGATTAAGTGGTTTGGCGAATAATTCAATGAATTAAATAATTGGTGTTTATTTATTTATTATTTTTTTTTTAATTTAAAGTAGTAAATTGATGCATTCCTTGAGTAAGGTTGAATTACATTTGGGTGATTGAATTTTCATTTTCCCACCCGCATTATATTTTATTGGGGGCCAGTGGCGTAGCGGTTAGGGTGCTGCGCTCATGATCAGGAGGTCATGGGT
This sequence comes from Euristhmus nudiceps, assembly GCA_030068295.1. Classification (NCBI taxonomy): domain Eukaryota; kingdom Metazoa; phylum Chordata; class Actinopteri; order Siluriformes; family Plotosidae; genus Euristhmus; species Euristhmus nudiceps. The sequence continues at coordinate 21,476,943 of JAQNCB010000008.1, read as the reverse complement.
TTGAATCTCGGTGAGACCCCCACTGTGCTAATACCCTTGGGCAGGGTCTTAACCACAAGTGTGCCTCTGTTCACCCAGAAGTATAAATGGGTACCAGTAAAAATACTGGGAAGGTAACCTG
>JAQNCB010000008.1:21430831-21443908 GCA_030068295.1 Euristhmus nudiceps | reverse complement strand
TTGTTATTTTGGCCCCCCCCCCCCCCCCCCCATTTTTATATATAAAAATGGCCAAAAAAGGTTACAGCACCCATCAGAATATTACTTAAAATGGAAAACAAAAATGGTTCAGCTATAGCATCACTGTAAAGATCCATTACACACAGGTTTATGTTTAAGAGTATATAAAAGGAAGAACACTTTAATCTGGAACCTTTAAAGCCTCTGGGTTTTGTTTTTCAAGCAGAAAGTTTAATGACTGTGTGCATAGTTCTATAGTAATATTTTTCCCTTTTGGAAAGAATCCTCATTAGGATGCTGAGGACATGACACCATTCAAAGAACTATTAAGGAGCCCTTTTTCTAAGAGTGCATGGTTTGTGAACAGCAAGGTCCAGGGACTGGAGTGCATGTGTTTATTAAAGGTGGTATTGTGTGTAAGCATTACTGCTGCACCCGATGGAGCATCTCTGGCTCAATCTTGAGCTTGGGTTATGTGGAAGTATGTGGGAGTTCTCAGGTGTCCTCAGGCCTATGTTTAAGTTCTCGGGTTTCCTCAGGGTTTGCTGGTTGCCTTCCAACTCACAAAACATCCTGGTGTGTTGGCTATGATCAATTCATTAAATGAATCTCTGTGATGCTCTGTGACTTGACTTCCAATTAGGGCTTCCAGTGTTCCTGGAATGGACTCCAGCTGCACTGCAACCCAAAAAATAAAGTTCATTCATGAACAACATGTTCCTAATTAGGGGTGCAGGGAGGCTGGCGTCCATCTCAGCTGACTATAGGTGAGGGCAGAGTATACCCTGGACAGCTCAGCAGGCCCGCAACACGCCAACGGCTATGCAACCTTGATGAAAGTTTTTTTTTTTTTACATGCCACTCACCACAGACAGTGAGAGATCTGTGGTTCTAGAGGACAACTCGCTGATAGTGGGGCTTGAACCCCCACCTTGGGATCAGTAATCTAACACCCTAACCACCGGGCCACCACTGCCCCAAATTTTACTATTGTTAAAATTAAGCTACATTTCGGCAGTGAACTTGCAGTGTTTAGGAAACTGGATAAAGCAGAGCATTTAGCCATTAGAGAGTTGACAATTAAACGCATGCATTCGGAAATGCATAAATAATACTACTGAAAAATAAATAAATAAATAAACACCAAAGCACATTGTCGGTTTGCGTGCGCGAAGGAAGTTGTCGGGCAACCCTAGTTCAGCACCATCTGTTCTGAACAGCGACAACACACACACACACACACACACACACAAAGCGAGTGTTAATGCACATGAGGACGCTTAATTTAACGGATCCGTTTCTGGTTCATGCTTTGAAGCACACTGCACCAAACACTCAGCAGCAGCAACAGTTTGAGAGGACCCCCCCCCCCACACACACACACACGTTTACATACAAAGCGATGTCATTTTCCTCTTTCCAAGACAGTTCAATACAATATTGATCAGAGAGAAGAGTAAAAGCTGCGCGTTTACCTGCCGATGTGCGGGACACGGTCACAGTGCGCGTACCGTCTTTACCGGCTCGCACCGGAGCGCGTGTCCATCAGCAGCGAGGCGCGTGTCACCTGTGGGTCTCAAGAAACCACTCCGCGTTCAAATACGACTCTGTTTTCCCTAAAGCATTAACTTCAGGGAACGCGTCTCTCTCTCTCTCTCTGTCTCTCTCTCTCTGTCTCTCTCTCTCTGTCTGTCTGTCTGTCTCTCTCTCTCTCTCTCTTTTTCTCTCCCACACACACTCTCTCTCTCCCACACACTCTCACTGAATGAAGAAGTCCTCGCACCTCCAGGCGTTTCAACGGCGTCATTCGTCTTTCATTTTGAGCCAATCGGCGTTTATTATGTAAATTTTCGACGACCCCCAAGCTCCTCCCCCAAACACTTACAACAGAAGATTCACGTAACTAAAAGCTCTGTATGTATTACAGAACGAATGTAGAGATTCATATTTTTAAGACACTATTGAGCAACATGCACAAGGATGCACACCAGCCAAGGGAAAACATTTGTAAGGAAGTCACATCACACCCAAATGACATCATAGCAAATAATTAACATTGACGACTCGACATACATGTGCTCACTCAGATAGGTTACCCCTTTAATAGTTCATTCATAGTGAAGAGCCAAGAATAGTTCAGAGAATGTGCTTCCACACAGCACAGGATATCTCCAAATTATACATGATATTCCACTAGATATTGTCATGGTGTTGAAGGTGGAACTCCGAGTCCACCGCGTAAGGAGAGATAGGACCCATTTGCGACGACCAGGAGAGAGCAGATGAAGTCATAAATGTCTTTAATTTTCAGAAACCAAAAAAAACACACCTCTTTTCAGGTTAACGACAGAACAGGGTAAGCCTTCCACAAAAAGGAAAACAAAAGCGACAGAACCAGGAAAAAGAAACCATGAATCCAAACCATGAAAACAAAGAGTCCATGAAACAGAGTATCCAAGAAACAGAATGTCCATGAAAATAATCCTGCAAATAGCGTCAGAACACAGACTAACTGATTGGAAAAACAGAAACAGCTGGAACCGAGGGTCATGCCACAGCACATGCGCGAATGCAGCAGCGTGACAGAGGCATCCGGGTGGTAATGGTACCCCAAGGGGCAGAATCGTGCAGCAGCATGACATAAACCCCCCTCAAAGACCGCCTCCAGGCTCCTGGTCGGACCTACAGAAAAAAAAGAGGGAAACAGACAGACAGAAACACTCCACACCAGGTCAGGGTCTAACTGAAAAAAAGGTCAAAGAGAAGCCCAGCACGCCAACTCAAGTCCCAACATAAACCCCATTGGAAAAACATCACCAGTCCATATAAACATAAAAGAAAAACAGAACTAACCTTCCAGGGCTGGGATCCCCACACCCCCAACACAAAACGACCGACCCACCAATTTCAGTCACTGTCTGTGGAGCAAACAGGAATGAAAAAAATGTCCAGACCACCATACCCCCCTTTAGAGGTTCCAGTAGTCACGGTGGGGGTTCGGGCTCTGGCGCAAACCAGCACGGCCTAGAAGCCGTAGACGAGCAGGCACAGACGAGAGGGCGACCTCGGCCGCTGGCACAGACGAGAGGGCAGCCTTGACCGCTGGCACTGACGAGGGAGTGGGCTGGGCTGATGACACAGGCAGAGGCACGGGCACCGACCTGGCGACGGACAGTGGAGGCATTGGCCCAGGGATGGGCGGTGCGGGAATAGACCCGGCAACCGACGGACGGAGCGGGCGACGGCCCTGGGAACGGCCGGCGCGGGAATAGACCCGGCGACGGACGGAGTGGGCGATGGCCCAGGATGGGTGTGGGAATAGACCCGGCAACGGCCCGGGGACAGACGGCTCGGGAATAGACCTGGCGACAGACGGAGTGGGCGATGGCCCGTGGGCGGACGGCGCGGGAATAGACCCGGTGGCAGACGGCATGGGCGATGGCTCGGCGACGGGTGGCGCGGGCGATAGTCCGGCGGTGGGCGGTGCGGGCGATGGTCCGGCGGCGGATATTAGCGTGGGCGGGGCAGGCCTGGGTTCGGGCGACGACGCAGGCACTGGCCTGACGACAGACGCCGGCGGGGGCACTGGCCCCGAGACTGACTTGGGTGTGGGCACAGGCCCGGAGACGGGCGATGACGCGGGCCTGACGACAGACAGCGGCAGGGGTTCTTGCACCAAGACGGACTTGACCACGGGATGGGCAACGATGCGGGCGCAGAGAGACTGGCCCTGAGACGGCCTTGGGTGCGGGCGCAGGCCCGGGGATGGGCGATGACACCGGCGCTAGCCCGGTAAAAGACGGGCGCAGGGGGACTGGCCCGGAGACGGACATGGGCGCGGACGTCGGTCTGACAACGAGCGGCGGCGAGGGCATGGGCCTCGAGCCACGGGCGCAGGGAAAACGACCCCGATCTGGCCCAGCGCGAGTCCTCCGGCACAAAGCAGGACCATAGCGAACCCGTCGACCCTGCACTCGACAGGCACGGAGCCCCTGGCTCCCCGACAGACGAGAACAGGGGCGCCGGCCCCGTCACGGGCGAGCACGAGGGTGATGGCCCCGAAACGGACGAGCACGAGGGCGATGGCCCCAGGCAGGCGAGTACAAGGGTGCTGGTCTCGCGACGGCCAGAAGCGGAGACGTTGCCTCCAAAACCGACCGGGACGAGGGCCCTCTGCTGAATACCGAGGCGTAGGCGGATTCCCACGGGACATACCTGGGCACTGGCTGCGGTTGAACCCCTGCTGATCTCCGCCAGGTCAGCAACTGCCACGCTGAGCTTAGCTACTGCGGTGCCCATTGGAGTGGGTGACCACTGCGACCATTTCCGCAGTTCATCCACGGCCCGAAGTAGGTCGGCTGGGTCCATGAGTGTTGGCAGGATTATTTTGTCGTGGTGTTGAAGGTGGAACTCCGAGTCCACCGCGTGAGGAGAGATAGGACCCATTTGCGACGACCATGAGAGAGCGGATGATGTCATAAATGTCTTTATTTTTCAGAAACCAAAAAAATACACCTCTTTTCAGGTTAAGGACAGAACAGGGTAAGCCCTCCACAAAAAAGAAAACCGACAGAACCAGGAAAAAGAAACCATGAATCCAAACCACGAAAACAGAGTCCAAGAAACAATGTCCATGAAAATAATCCCGCAACTAACAGAACGCACGGGGTGCTTTAAATAGCGTCAGAACATAGACTAACTGATTGGAAAAACAGAAACAGTGAACCGAGGGTCGTGCCACAACGCATGCACGAATGCAGCAGTGTGACAGAGGCGCCCAGGTGGTAATGGCGCCCCCAAGTGGTGGAATCGCGCAGTGGCATGACAGATATGCATGCATTTCTAAGCCAGAGAGGCCAGAGTGAGATGGTTTTGACATGTATGGAGGAGGGATAGTGAATATATTATTAGAAAGATGCTGAGGTTGGAACTGCCAGGCAAGAGGCCAAGAGAAAGACCAAAGAGAAGGTATATGGATGCACTGAAGGAGGATATGAAGTTAGTTGGTGTGAGACAAGAGGATGCGGAGGACATTGATGGATGGAAACGGATGATTCGCTGTGGCGACCCCTGAGGGGAGAAGCCGAAAGAAAAGTAGTATATGCACGCATTTCTAAACACATACATACTATGAGTTTACTGTAATACCAGCCTGACTTGCAAAAAGCATGGTAAGATAGCAAGACGATTCCCCCGGGGAAGAAGACGAACACGAAAAGCATGCATGGCTGCTGCAACATGCGAACCTCAGGAGAAGAACTTTGTTTATGTCTGGGGAAAAGACACCAGGAACACAAGCATTCTAAAAACCCACACAAAAATGATGTTATGTATTTCATTCTTTGACTACCCAGTCACCATCTGTGGCTACTTCAACCTACTGGATGGCTTATTAAACCATGCTCAAATTCACACCACCTAAATGATCAATTGTGCAATATGCATGCACCATACATACTGTAGACCAAATATACCTGACTTATATGACAGATGCTCAGATGTAGCACAGTTTTTAAGTTTATCATTGTTGATATGGTGAAGTTTTCTGTTAGATGTTTATTTTACATTTCTGGAGGCAGTCTCCGTTAGTAGTGGTGTATTACAGTCAGAAGTAATGCTGCAGTTTGTACTTTTCCATTTCTCAGTAATAAGCTAACAAGTCAAAGTTTTCTTTTTTTTTTTTTAAAGAAAAAGAGATGCTAGTGAAGAACAAACTGTTTATTTTTAAGAAATTGTTGGCAGTGTGTTGGGCTACAAGACCCTTCTGGACATGCTGTTATTGGAAAATAACCAACTTCATGGTGGTAACGTGGCATCATAATACTACCCTGTCTTACAGATAGCAGCACGTTCCTGTATGTGATATGATTGAATTGGACCTTAATTGTAAATTTCTCCGCTTTGTGTCAAGACTATATTCTTCCTTATTCTGAGTCATTTTGGATAAAGCAGTCTCTTCAGTGTATAATTGTAAATTAGAGTCCTGTAACGGGGTCACATGTTGTTTTTTTTTTTTTTTGTAATGAACACAAACCATCAAAGCAATTACCGGTATTGTCCATAACTAGCACTTCAGCCATTAAAATATCTTGGCCTGGTTTATTGTTATTATTACTATTATTATTATTCCATTCTGCGTGTTGTTCTGTCATTAACCCATTTTCAGCGTCCTAGATAAAACACCAGACTTGGATTGCTTCTGTGTGTCGTCGTCTCTCCTCCCCCCCGTGCTTGTTTCGTTTTATGAATTAAAAATGATGTATTTCATTTAATCATGTTCTTATAAGAGTAACAGAACCAAATGCATGATGTTAGCTATTGTATTTTGTTGACCTGCTTTCAGGCTAAATAAAAATGACAGTTGCATCATTCACCGTTAGTCCGTCCATCTCTACTGGAGTACAGATAGAGAGAGTGACGGACAGACTGAGAGATGCACAGACAGACAGGCACTGTTGTTTTTATCTTTGCTTTACAGGATGTAGGTCTTTGTTCCTCTAATAATGGCAGAAGAGGTCATTCATCTGGCATCAGCTCACAAGCATGTCATAGATGAATGTCTCATTGGTGTATAGAACCTGAAATAACTCCCTGACTGTGTGTGTGTGTGTGTGTGTGTGTGTGTGTGTGTGTGCGCGCGCCTACAGAGGTCATAATATTTATGGGTTGCCTTAATTCACCACAATGGGTTATAAGATAAATTAGGTGTAATACGACTTGACTGTAGAATAAAATGTAATGAATAAAGTGATTTCCTTTAGTACAAGTGTGGAATTAATGGACAGTAACAGCACTCGGACTGCCCTCTTTTAATTCACTGACTGAACCAATGTTTGACGTATGGATGATTCTAGGTCAGTGGAGCATGTAAATTGAGGTAATGCTTAATCCTTGCAGTAAGAACATGTATAATCCTATCCTATCCAACCGTGTACACTATGGCTATACGCAATCTTATTTCCAAAATTTTGCTAAGCAATCAAAATAATTTCATATCATACCAAAAAAAGCATTCTGAGCACGTCCTCGCTGATGTAATCACTTCATTATTGACTTACTGATGGATTTATGATGGGGTCACACTGCAGCCACGATGTCCATGATTGAAAAAAAGTGTGACGTTCCACAATCTATTGTTAACTTTTTTATTCTGTTTTACTATGCTCTCAGTATGTTTTTCTGATTATATGGTGAAGATCTGCCACGATTTTCAGCACGCTTCCTCAAATTCTTTCAAGTTCTCTTACAATAACCATGAAATGCACAAAATGTCACATTCTTTTAAGATCTACAATTTTTGACCACACTTATAACCACACTTGCAGCACAACTGGGTATAAAATAGAGGCAAGGGGTCACCTTCCTATTCTCTCCAGATACACCAAAGAGGAACTTTGCATCCAAGAGATTAAAACTTGAAGAAATCCTATTTCCAAGTTCATCAAGATCCTCTACAATGGCACATCAAGGTCTGTTGCCCTCTATTAAGGCCTGTTAAGCTCTACTAGGATTCCCATGTTCTGTCCTGCTCTTTGGTGTCAAATCATAATAATTGTGGCAAAAAATAATTTTGAGTCAAAAATTTTGGCACAATCACCATGATCCCACTAAGTTCCCGGAAGATCATCACAAGACCCCCTACACTCATCGCGATTCTCTCAAATCTTGGAGATGGGGAACGCTGTTGCCCCAGTGTAAACCCAGCATTACTGGCTGGCTTTACTGAACGACTGACTGAATGTTATACAGTTTTACTTCATGGCATATTGATGTGCCCACCGACTCACTGACTTATTTACTTGCCTTCTGACTGACTTATTGTCGGACTGATTTACTTAGTGACTTACCTGCTTATTTGGAAAAAAACAACTTTACCTCATTGACATTTACATTCTAGTTTATTCGCTTTGGACATTTACAGTCTAGTCTATCCACCTTGCTGTTACTATTTATTTATTTATTTATTCCATTTCACAGTGCCTCAAATGTCCATATTGTATGTCTCCAGTGTTCAATTCTTATCCACAGGTAGAGAGTTTCATTGATTCATTTTCTGAACCACTTAATCCTAATTAGGGTCACGAGGAGGCTGGCGCCCATCCTAGCCGACTCTGGGCGAGGGCATAGTACCCCCTGGACAGCTCGACAGGCCATCGCAGGGCAGGAACACGCTGATGGCTATGCAGCCTGCTCTTGACTACAGAGACAGCGATGGTTCTTTTACATCCCTCTCACCACGGACAATGAGAGACATGGCCGGCCTTTGATAACCCAGTCAGCTGCACTGGGGGGGTACAGAGTTTACATTTCTATTTTATATTTTTACTTAAATTTATTGTACATAATTACTTGTTTATATTCTGCTCGAAACAGCATTAATTGCAGTTTGTCTCGTTTGCACCTTTATAGCTTGTTTGCATCTTTAATACTGACTGAGAGCGTGGTACGAAATTTCGCTGTGTGAATATAATGACAATAAAGACTTGAATCTTGAATCTACTGACTGCTGACTGACTTGTTTACATGCCGACTTACTTACAACTTACCTACTCAGTAAGTAAGTCTGGCTGACTTTCCATTTATTTACTGAGTTACTGTCTGACGGACAGACTTACTAACTTATTAACTAAAGTAGGCCTCACATAGGTGTGATTTTGAAGGTGGTCGTTTAAAACCATGGCGCTATGCCAAGCCAGTTGTGAGCAGGAGGTGAAAATATGTTGTGTAAATAATTTGTACAGAACGTTATTCTTAAAGGTGTTAAAGGTGTTAAAGGTGACAAGACGGCAGCTACAAGGCAGCTAGATGGTGAGCCACTCATAAATAAAATGCAGTGAATACATGGTCATCAGTTATTTCCCTTTAATTTAATTTAAACAGATATATTGTGGATAATGTCTGCATGCTGTGGTCATGATGTGCTCCAGTCTCCATCTAATCATTATTTCAAGGTCAGAGAACAGTCAGTGGAGAGATTCGACTCAGCATTAGCATCTCACAGGAACAAACTGGATTAAGGCCTGTGATGGGTACAGGATTTTAACCGTTAGATTGATCAGGCAGCAGCGGAGATCGATTGCCCATGGACACCCACGCGTGTTCCATGTTTGTCTCTCTCTCTCTTTTCTCTCTGATCATCAGTAATGCTTGGCAGGCTGAAGCTTCATTTCTACCAACACTACAGGTAATTAAAAAGGCCTTTTTGACTGTTCGAACCTGTCAAACAGACATTTTACGCATGGGGAGCTATTTATCCCTGAACCTGCAGAGAGTTTGACACCCTGAGTTAGAATTATTCACTCAATTTTCAAATATTAAAGCAGGATGAAAGACTCAGCAGTCCAGCTTGTAAGGTATTCAACTGACGTGAACAGCAGTTGTGGGCTTGTTAAGAGTGTGGAAAAAGGCTCTAATAGACTAAGGTAGTTATTGTTCATATGCTAGAAATTATTAACGTTCCCTATCAAGCTAAGATACTTCATGTATTAAACATATCTGAATTAATAACAGTAGCAATGCATAACATTTGAAAAGCTCAAAAGCTGTAAAGGATTTGTATCCAGGAATAAAGAGGTATGATTTGATTGGTTGACAGACAGGGCTGATATTTACTATAATGGCACTGGCACAGTTCTCTGTCGCACTTCGCATGTCTGTGTTCAGCACATAAAATTTCTCGCACCCATATCTGAACCACAGCCGTGCTTTTATTCACTGTGTGTGTGTGTGTGTGTGTGTGTGTGTGTGTGTGTGTGTGTGTGTATTTCTGTTGATATATTGGCAAAGAGTAATGGAAGGACAACACATAAAAACATAGAGAACATGTCAGACGGGACTGCATTCTCCTAATTCTTGATACATGTTTAAAAAGTTCACAATCACATAAATCTAGTCGAAACTGGTTCTCATTATGCTAAACACACTTTCTGACAAGATTCCCTGGGTCTCTTTGCTCATTAAGGTGAAGAAAATGTTGAACAGAAGAGCAATGAATTTCAATGAGCTTGGTTGGTTTAATTTCACTCAGTGACCCCTGAGAGAAGACTGACCGGGCATGGACGCAAGCTTTTTATGGAGGATTCGATCAATTCCATTTTACTGCCTTTTGTTTCAAGCCTGCATAGCAGTTTAATTCAAGTTCAGGTCAAAAAACCAAAAGCGATATTCTGGCGAGGACATTAAGGTTTTTTGGGGGAATGTTTTATTTTGGGCGGGTTGTGTCTAAAGAATAATTTTTCTATTGTGACGAAAGCCACTTAGAGGAAAGGGTGCACAGAAAGCATAAATGAATTCAGCTGATATGCCACCATGACCTTTTTATTGTCAAGGAAAGGCTATTTTTACCTGGAAATGTGACATGGCTAATAGAGAGGGCTGGAATGAAACAATAAGGAGGCAGAGAATGTTGCGGTCTACTGAAAATAAATACCCATTTCTGTAATTCGGTGCTGGCCCAATATATAACAGAACAGACTTTCGGTTAATTTTACCATGCACTGTTAGGGGATGTGCAAAACACAGCCTGTCTTAAATTACCCCCCCAAAAAAAGGTGATCATGATCCAGCCGCAGGTCATTTTTAACCTTTGTTCTCTGGGAATCTTGATGTTTTAGGGGAAATACATATACAATTTTAATGCATCTTAATCATAAACTTAAAAGAAAATTCATGAAAATTTTGCCCTCACCTCTTTCCCATGCATGAGACGACTACTTTTCTTTCAACTTCTCCCGCTGCTCCCCTATTTAATAGTGAAAAAGTTAAGGGAAAGTCCGCAAGTTCACTACCGACTCCGGTTTGGGTTGACTTGGCTCTGAAATCTCTCAAACTGATTGGTTGAGATGAATTTCTCAGCATTCGTGGAAGAAGAAGAAGCAGAAGTCAAGCTCAAAGTGAGTAGAGCCAAAGTAAAATTGTTCTAAAAAACACAATTTCTTACACTTTATTTACATCTCTGTACAATTATAAGTATGTATTTTATTTTATCTATATTTTATTTACATCTTATTATTTAATATTTATATTTTATTTACATGGTATGCCTTGTTTTTGAATGTTTAATTGTTATTATAAGCATTTATAGTGTTGAATATGTATTTATTGATATTATATACACATATACATGTACGTATATGTCAGTCAGGGGGGGTCGATCCTACTTCGTGGAAAATTCGGTGTTCGCGTAGGGTCTCGACCCCCCATTAACTGTGAAAAGTGAGGAATCCCTGTATATGTAAGTCTGGAATTAAAGGTTACTAATATCTCTATAAACAGATGTAAAATGAATGGTGTCAGTGAGTGATATGTCCAGTATTATCAATATGATAAACAGTAGAATGTAAATGTATTACAGTGGATGTTGTTGCTATATGGAGGAGTTGTACAGTTTAATAGCCTCAGGTAGGAATGATTTCCTGTGTTGTTCAGTAGATCATTTAGGTGGTATAAGTCATTTACGGAACGTGCTCCTGTGACTGATCAGCAGGTTGTGAAGCGGATGGGAGGTATTGTTCAATATTTTCTTTATTTTGGACAACATTCACCTCTCCGACACGATTGTCAGAGAGTTCAGCTCCATCCCCACAACATTACCTGCCTTTCAGATCAGTTTGTTCAGTCTGTTAGTGTCTGCAACCCTCAGCCTGCTGCTCCAGCTTGCAACAGCATATAGGTTAGTGCTGGCCACAACAGACTCCCATAACATCCTGAGCAGTGTACGGTAGATGTTAAACGATCTTAATCTCCTCAAAAAATAGAGACGGCTCTGGCCCTTCATGTAAAGAGCTTTTTAATTTTAAGCATGTTAAGATTTATTTAATATCCTAATAACATGAAATCAATTACATTTTGTGTACTGTATTTCCTAATTTTATCTGCAAAAACCATTAAACGGCAAAATTCAGCCTGTGAGCAAGATGATTTATTAATTTAAAATTTCCCCCCATTTTCTCCCTAACTTAGTGGTGTCCAGTTCCCAACTATCAAGTGTGTTTGTGATATTTTTTACCTAAAACAAGTTAGCGAGTTTTTTGAATTCTGTGGTTTTGTTTTTATTTGGTTCACTGTTAAAAATATATAAAAATTAAATTTGTTACAAGCACTAAATGGTAGTTTGCAGCTAAGTCTGTTGGGCCTTTTACACCTGAGTCTAATGGCTCCTGAGATCCAGAGTTCATCCTGGTTTCTGCAGTGTGAACTGACTAGCAGTTCAACTCCTCCTGGGTGGGACACGAGACCATCGCAGGTTACCTGGATTTTTACTGGTACCCATTTATACAGCTGGTTGGACAAAAGCATATTTATGGTTAAGCCCTGGCCCAGGGGGTTTAGCATGGTGGGGATCTAATAGTGATTTCGAACCCACACCCTCCCAATCATAGGCCCAGCACCCTAACCACTACGCCACCAGCGTCACAAGCAGTATGCAGATGTACTAAAAATCTGGATCCATAGATATTTTTCCTTATATGGCATTTCTTTATATTTCAGATCCATTATGGTTTTGAAACTGGCAATATAAGATTGAATGAACATTCTGATGAGCATCAAATAATGTGTTCCACAGTTGAAAAATGTTGCATGCATGTTGTAGAAGTCATCCAAAAACTGTCCAAAGCCATTAGTTTGAGCATTTGTTGTACCATCTACATTTAACTACCGGTAAATAATTATCTCCGCCAGGAGGTTATGTAATCCTCGGAGTTTGTTTGTCTGTTTGTCTGTTAGCCTGTTTGTCTGTTAACAGCATAACTCAAAAAGTTATGGACGGATTTTCACCAAATTCTTTAACGAATGTCCGGAAGAGCAAAAGTAACAATCGATTTTGAAGGTGATCCGGATCACCGTCTGGATCCAGGATTTTTTTTTGAAGGATTCTTGACTTTTGAGAGATAGATTCGAGATTCAAGAGTTTTATTGTCACTAGCAAGAAATTACATTAAGAACTGGCAGTGAAATGCTTAAGTCTCAAGTTCCCATTAAGAAACACACAATTGCATTCAGTTAAAAGAAATAGAGTAAAATAGAATAAAATGATATACTATAATAAAATAAAATAGAATAAAAATATTGAATGTG
>JAQNCB010000008.1:21275184-21285574 GCA_030068295.1 Euristhmus nudiceps | reverse complement strand
AAAGTTCATGTTGGAAAAAAGCTGATTCACAGAGATACGTTGAACCAAAAAAAGCAGTGGATGTAATGTCCACGTGCGTGAAGGGATTTGAACAAATGATAAACAGGGTTCCAGCTGCTCAAAGTCACAAAATCTGTCTTCAAATTTCTGTCCTAATCTGTTTATTACCTGAGAGTACTTTTTTACCGTTTCATCTAAAGCTGCAGATGCAGAAACATTGTTATTTAACACTGCTTGAACAGAGGGGAAACACAGCGTTTTTTTCTCTCTACATGCACAGCAAAAAATGTTGATCTTAGCTTAGAAATGATTATATCAGGGCCCGGCGATGGCCTGGCAAGCTGTCCAGGGTGTACCCCGTCCTCGCCCAGAGTCGGCTAAGAGGGGCGCCAGACCCCCCCCGTGACCCTAATTAGGATTAAGCGGTTCAGAAAATAAACGAATGATTATATCAGAAAAAGCCACCAATGAAATCTCGCACCACTGTTTTGACGCTGGTTGTCAGTTTTTAAGTGCATGCCCAGCAAAAGACTCTGAACTATCATGACCTTTTCATTTGAGGCAAATTGTACTTTTTCCCTTCTGAGTTTTCTTTGAAAAGCGGGACATATTCAGTTTTTATGATGTACAGGAAGATGGGTGGATGGCGTGGTCACTCAAGGTTTCCGGCGATGACTTGAACAAAAAGTGCTCAGATTTGAATGAAAGTAAACATAGATGGTGCCCAGGCCAAAGTACAGAACTCTATTTAAAATGAGTTCAAAAGGTCAGAGGTCAAGGTCACTATGAACCTTTTATGTGTTTTCATTGAATATTTGTTTTCCAGACAACACACGCACAGTAAGAATACAGTACTGTGTATCAACCAGGCGTACCTTGCTCCCTCTGGGGGCCTTTTTTTAATTATTATGTACGCATCATATAATATATGTACGCATCATTTTCTAGTGTGTACACAGCGGTAATCCAAATATGCTCACTGAGTTGAATTTGTTTATCGTGCTTCTAAGCCAATAGAATCGAATAAGGTTTTAAACAAATACTCCCCACATTGCCTCAGCCATTCATGAGTGTGATCACGCCGAAATGATCCATGCAGCCGCCTAAATGTGTTCATGACTTTAAACCTTGGTTTACACTGGGGCCACGATGCCCGTGATCACCGTGATTCAAAAAAGCCTGGAGCTCCAGGATCTATGAGCACACCTGGAGCATGCTTGGAGCGTGATTGGGGTATCAAAAGGAAGCAGGGTGCATCCATGAGATGAAACTTGAAGGAATCATGTTTCCAGGTTCATTAAGATCCCCTACGATGACACATCAAAGTCTGTTATACTCTGTTAAGATCTACTATGATTCCCATGTTCTGTCACGATTGATGTCAAATTGTAATAGTTATTACGAATCCACGGCCCCCCTTGTTCCCTCAAGATCGTCACGGTTGGATTCGATTCCACGACCCCCCCAAGCTCCTCACGATTCTCTCAAATCGGGGTGATCGTGCACATCGTGGCTTCAGTGTAAACCCAGGGTAAACAAAAGGCATGGTTAGAGGTGGCGTATGTGTCTGAGTTCTGGGGAGAAATTCGAGGGACTACCATATGAAACGCCCCTTCAGGCTGTTAGCAGACAAACTGCTTTGGTATAAGCGGAATAAAACACTTCAGGAGTTGGATATAATGTTATTATTATTATTATTATTATTCGGCAGTCCAGTGAGTCGATGATGACTGTGACTTAGTGACTTATGTTTGGCGATGTCAAACAGTCATCAGTCAGGCCTTGCACAGTAAATAAGCTGCCGGCGTCGTGCCCCCACTGTACAGTCTCTCTGGGCCTCAGGATCATGATTCTGAACGGTACACAAATGTGTAACAGGTTCAGGAGATACTGAGGTTGCCCCGCAGTGGCATCTAACTCGCCTTGTGCTGCCATCCATTGACCAAGAATGTGGATGGTCTGCATGCCAGCTGATGTCCTTGCCATTGGCACATAATTGGCTCAGTTGCCTCAGACATCATCCAGCGCCCTACTGCCGCTTTCTTAAGAGGCTAAGGGAGTACTCAACATCTGCCTCCCATAATGTTTCTCCCAGACTGTGGTGGGGAGGAGTCGTCTTACTTTCTCCTCAGGCTCCTCAGGCTGTTCCAAATGGTTCCAAATGGTACAACCCCACTACCCTCTTGTGACTATATTCCTATAACAGCACAGACATGCTGGGCTTTTATTCCTTACCTAGCATTCATTTACACACTCTTTATTCTCTGAATTTTGTTTTTGCAAAGAGAATCTGTGCTGTTACGTGTTTCAGCGTCTCTAAGACAGGAGACTCGGACACACATTTACATATTCATCTTTCAGATGCTTTATCAGAACACGAGTGCCACGTCAGTGGAAACCGAAAGCTGGGCCTGCTCCGCCGGTGGTGTTTGAGCAAGGATGACTACACGTCAGGTGTGTGCAGAGGAGCTGTTTGTGTGTGTGTGTGTGTGTGTGTGTGTGTGTGTGTGTGTGTGTGTGTGTGTGTGTGTGTTGTCCCCTTCTGTGTACGTGGGTCTGTGTCAGTATTGGTGGTGTTCTCGCCATGTTTCACAAAGTTCTAGCGCTCAGGATCCGTATCGGGAAGCGTTCTGATGTTTAGAAGACACCCAGTCAAAGCTTGACGGTTTCTTAAACCCGATTTCCGTTGCGAACTCTTCAGGGCTCAGGCTGCATGGCAGCCGCGGCTGAGAACCGAGATGCAGTCTGTGGGAGAGAAACGCTGTGTTTATAGAAAAAAGCTATAAAAGTGAAGGATGGACTTCTCTAACGTCATCACCAGCCTAAACAAACACTCGTGATGTAAGAGCTTCTAAAACAAACATTTACCTGCAATAAAAAAATGGAGGTAGAGTAGGAGTGCTTAGCTTTTTTTTTTCCTCTCGATCTCTCTCTCTGAATTAATTTCTGAGTCACCTCTTCTAACAGCTTCGTTTTGTTCATCTTGCTCGCTCTCTTTTTTTAAACAATTTATTTTTGATTACCCGCATTATTTTGGCTCGCAGATGGAAGCCGAAATCAGCCGTTATCTCGTACCTCCCACTGCGTGATTGAGCTTTCAATCTTTGCACTTCTTGTTTCTTTTGTCTCTCCGTCTCACTTTATTCCTTTCTTTTGCTCTCTGACTTTGAGCTGTGAGTGTGAGTGAGAGCGGTGGTGGGGGTGGGATGGGGTGGGGTGGGGGTGCTGTCACACACTGTCTCTCCTGTTGTCTCTGCGACGCTGTCAGTCCAATCAGCCGCTGCCTCTGTCCCCCGCTCCTCTTCTTTCCTCTGTCCATCTTTCCAGCTTTCTCTTTCAATCATTCCATCTGTCTTTCTCACACAAATGCACACAGAGAGTTGCGTAGGCTCTTGATTACACCCCCCGCGCTCAGCAGGCTCGTTGGTCTCCCAGCAGCAGCCAGAGTTTCTGTCTTTCAACGCATGCAATGAAGATCCTTTCATCCAACCCTGATCTCTACAGCTTTTTTTTTTTTTTTACATATTTATTAGCTAATCCAGATACAATTAATCAAAAGTATCGCGGCTGGATTGATGAAGTGATAAATGCGAGAGGCAGGTTGTGTTTCGGGGCCCGGTCCAGGTCGTTCGTCAGATCAATCGCAAAAGCGACGTATTATGAGGAATGAATAAAAAGCGCGAGTCATTTTGTGACTTTTGCGCCGGTCCCTGTGGACTTTCTCTACAAGGACACAGCAAGAAAGGTCAGGCCACAAACCAGAGCCCATGTCCTCCGAGTCGTGCAGAAGCAGCGCCTCTCCTGCTCCCTGACCCTTTTGCCTTTCCCTGTAGACCTTCTGTACCTCCTCCGCCATGCTTTTATTAAAAACACCATCATGTCTTTCCTTTCTCCCTGCAGCGAAAACCTTTAGCCCCGTCATTTTGTCTCATTTTTATTAGTTATGTGTCTTACCCAAAGAGACTGAAAGCGATTATGGGCTGCACGTGAAAAAAAAAGCATCACTGCTTTGTTTGAACTTGCAAAGTAAAGCTGGGATTATGTTCAGAAATGCTTAATGGACATGGTTGCATGACCGTGCCACGACCTCCTCTTCATAGATTGGTCCCCATCGTCTGCTCAGTCATGTCTATGTCTGATCTCCAGAGTTTCCCACCGAATGAAAAGACAACACAAACAGAAAAGTAAAAGTAATTGATACCCTGGTGCGGTTCGAGGAGTTCTGTCGGCATTCCTTCTCTACTTTACTTTCTGTACTTGCACACTTTACCAAACACTTTCGGTTCTACCACAGACGCTAATGACAGAGCAGGAGATCGTGTAGTCAAGAGACTTTGTTTTGCGGGAAGCCAAGGAGTGGTACGCCGTTCAGTCACATGTTACAGGAAGCTGATTTTGGCCAAAATCCTGAAAAATGTTTTTCTTGGCAGGAAAAGGTCCTCGTGCCATTGCAGTGTCTCAAACCAGACATGGAGCCACAACCCACTGGGTCCTGATAGAGTAAATGAATGTATAAATCACCGCTAATGGGAAAGGAAATCACGGACAGCGTAGCACTTGTGTATTTAATTAGCTACGTTTGAAGGTCGGTGAGCAATTTCACGCCGATGCCCTAACTGATTTTATTAGTGCATCTTGCATTTTGGGTAATGCAATTTAGCTAATATGGGCACGTCCGTCCAAATCTTGACACTATTTATGATATATAATTGGTGATTAGCGTGAGTGAAGGACATGAATGAGGGGTGTTAAGGATTAGTACAAGGAATGTTTTGAAAGAACTTTGTTAAAACCTGGCCTGATAACCGTTACCTAAGGGGCCTGATATAAAGAGGCCCAAGTGGAAATTTAGCCGCACTAACTGGAAGCAGACCTTGGCGGAAAGCTAGGATGGCAGGCAGAACGTGGGGATGGACCGGATAAACACCGCTGTGAGCTGCCTAGTAAAGGGAAAAGACACATTAATGCTCCACACATACACACACACTCACTCCTCTATATGGAGTTATGGCCGTGTCATGCATTAAAGCAGCATGCTTTCCAGCTGCCTTCAGACCCCTAATATCCTAGCATAAGTAATGCACAGCGCACCGTCCTTCTTCCAGTCCTCATTCCTACCATCTTGGCAGGGGGAAAAAAAAACGGTTGCCGGTGTAAGCCGACCTCTCCCGTTGGCTATGAAGAGTCCACGCAGCACCACATAATCCAATCCGGCTTGCTCCATGACTGTAATATTAAAATTAGAATCATATCAGGGGAATATAAATGCCTCTCAGTAGGCCTCACCCATCAGGGGGCGACCTGCATGGTTTGCTTTCTTTGCAGCTTGGCACCCCGATCTATATCCCTCACCCCATCTCCTTGGTAGGTGGTAATCAGAAAATGCATGCTTGTCATTTAGCAAGGCGGAGTATCTCACTGTCATTCTCTTCGTGTTACCTGAACGCAAACGACAGTGTAAGGATGGGGTCAAGGGGTTAGATTGCGCCTTTTGTTTTTCAGTCTGCGCCTCCGTTGCTCCTTCCCTGGAAAAAACATTCAGCGCAGTCAATTTTTTTTTTTTTTTTTTAAATCAAAGGCTCAAGTCCAGACATGCTCATGACTGGAAAAGAAAGGTCTCGCCGGCTTGACTGAAAAAACAAAAATAGTCTTTTTTTTTAATTTATTGTTCACTTTATTGGTGTTGGTTTTCTCCAGCGCAGTCCTGGGTTGAGGCCAGCTGTGCGACCAGCACAGATGGCGGTCCTGCTTTTTTCTCTCATCTGTCCGTCTGCCTCGCCTCACTTCCGTCAGGTGGGACGCCGCCAATGCCTGCCTCCTAAGCGCCAATTGTCTCATTTGATGGGATCAAAGTGAAGGGAAGCCCTTGAAGTCGAGCGCGACTCGGTGGTGACAGGGCACAAGAAGAGGTAGAGAAAAATGTCTGATACATCCAGTTTTCTTATTGATCTCCTTTTGGTTTGAAATCGTCTATCTCCGATAAGGATTGAAGATTGTAGAAGGGAGGTGCGTATTTTCGGTACGTGTGCTATCTTTTCCCGTGGCCCCTTGGATCAGAGCTCTGAAAGCTAATGGAAGTCCCCACTTCAAAGCTGCTGCTGCCAAAGTCTTGTGTTCAGTCGTGCTGCAGCACCAAGATTAAAGCTGGCCCACATTCATCAGCCATGATTAGGCTCCAGCTGCTCCATGTGATGGCGTGGCCAGGTGAGTCAGCTTTACCCACCCACCTGGATTGGCACTCTATCACGGCTGGTCTTGATATCCTTTGTACAGGGAGCCACTTCCTCCCCCTTTTTTGTCCAGGTAGATTGAAGGCCTGTGCTATCTGGTCTGACTGGCTACCTTTTTGCTCCTAATCTCCTACGTGTTCTTGGGTTTTTGGTGGTGGTAGTGTTGTTCTCCAAGAAATCATCTAATGTCAATTTTATTTTTTTTACTCTGCCCAACTTTGCGCAAGCTTAGCCATCTCCTTGCTGTCTCAGAGCCAGGGTCTGGAGAGAGGTTCTGAATGGTTTATCCAGTTCTGTTTTCTCAATGGCAGCAAGCCTGTTTGATGTGGCTGGGTTGAATAAGAGTTCTTGATGTAGACAGCATGTTACCAAGCACAGGCTGACGGTAAGACGATTTGTCAAGCTTAAACAGAACACGAGTTAATGGCCTTGCCTCGGGTTACCACTGTTGGCCAATTACCAGAGCCAAAGGTTTCATAGCTACGGTGGGTCTTTAGAGTGGAATGATTCGTCCTTTTTTTTTTTTTAAAAAAAAAGGAGCAGTGTCTGAACTCTGGATGTCAGTATACCAATGATATGATACCAGAATCCTACCAATAATCAAGACAACTCCCTTCAAACTTTGGTCAACAAGTTCTGCCAACAATCAAGAGACATGATTTCAGGTTGAAATGGTTTGGTTCATGAGATCGGAGTTGTGTCGGTCAGCTTTACATGTGCACATAGTGGGCTGGTGTGATTTTAGACTGCTGATACATTTATATTACCAGCCAAAAGTTTTGGAAGTCAGTTTTTCCAGTTTTCTATTTGAAGCATAGATCAAACAGCTGGAGTTGTTCTGTTGAAGTTTTGGTATTCCAACTGAGCGCTCTTGTGGCGCTTTTTCGAAGACTGAAATCGAATATCGTTATGAAAGGTTTTCCCCAAAACTGTCTCAGAGGTTCATACAGAGTCCCTGCACTTACCTGTATGCTTCTGTCCACTTTAGATATAAAATAAATGTTTACATCTAAATCAGCTCTCAGCTTTAGGTCTGGAGACTGCCGGACAGTCCATGATTTGAAACTCATGTGCTGAATGTAGTTTGACATCCCACCTACCTGGGTTAAACCTTTTGACTGGTTGCGTAAATCTGCTCAAGTTGGTGTTTTTTTCTTTTCTAGAAGCTCAGTTTCCCTTCTTTTCCTCATTCTGTATCACCAACATGGTTCTCATCGCAATTCAAAAGCTGCAAAATATTCTATTTTTAAGGCACTTGAAAAAAGTCCCTGCATCTGGGTCCTGATTAGAGATCAGTGTTTGACACTGCTAGGTCATAAAGTCAGACACCGTATGTTTATTTTACATTACATTTTTTTCCTCATCGTATGAAGGGAACAAATCAGTGGGGATCATCTAACCAAAAAAGTGCACTGTTTAAACGATTACAGCCTTCGAAACCCTTTCCTCTAATCTGCGTTTGTGTGATTTTTTTTTTTTTTTACTTCCGCTATTCTTTTTGTCGTAGCACAAGCACATAGCAACTATTTTCTGAAGTCGTTCCATCGTTAACGACGGAAGGAAGGTGACTGCTATATTTAGCTCATTGTCTGACTCACTGCAGGCTCGGATCGAATCTGTTTATCTGTTTATTTATTTATTTACAGTCCAGGGCTTGTGTACTTGTCTACGCAGAGCTACATGCAAACACTGCTCTCCTTCCGAAAGGGGGGAAAAAGGCACGTCAGCCTTTGTTTAAATCGCCGCAAAGTTACATGATGTTGATTCCTGGAAGACGAATGTGCTAAATCCAATTTATACCTGCCTCACTCTGTCCGAGTGGAATATTAAAGCATTCGCACCTGTGCCTCAGTGCTCATGTTTAAACAGGCACAAAAGTGTTTTTATTTATTTATTTATTTATTTATTTATTTTATCTCCCTTACTGTGAAGTCCTCTCATCTTCCTCTGAGCCAATGCTGAGCTCTGCTGTGCGTGCTGCCGTCTGCGTAGCGGATGCTCTAAGCAAGCGAACAAAGAGGCAGGAGGTAATTACATCCATTTAGGCTCGTCAAAGAGAAGTATTTGATATGTGATTTGTAAAGCAGGAAGGCTCTCTCTCCCTCTCTCTGTTTCTCTCTCTCTCTCTCTGTTTCTCTCTCTCTCTCTCTCTCTCTCTCTCTCTCTCTCTCTCGCTCGCTCTCTCTTTCCGTCCCTGTCTCTGTCTTTCTCTATATCAGAAAAATATGGACCAGTATAGAGGCTTTAGTGCTACATGGCTCTCTCCAACGCAGGCCAGTCGCTATTCTGGGACACAATGCAGGGACAAAGTGCAAAAGTGGGTAGTGGTAATTGAGCGCGTAGGCAGGCTAATGTTTTTTAAATGGCTCTGTAAGTTATTATTTAAAGAAGAGCTCCCTTTGGCCTGGTGTGCCACATGGTACTGTACAGCCACTTGCCCCTAATGTACTTCAAAACTAAGTGTAAGTGTGTGTGTGTGTGTGTGTGTGTGTGCATGCTGTCAGTATATAGGAGACATGAACATCACTATATCATAAGCTAGCTGCTTCATTCACTTTAGAGGTTTTGGTCCTGGAGGGGGTTTTGCCCCTCCTCGCCTGTCCTTGGTTCCCATGTCCTCCATTGGTCCATGAAGTGTAGCTCTTCACAACGTTGACCTTAAAGCCAGACTCCTCACTCGTGTGCATACGTGTGGCTCTCGGGATGAAGTAACACCATCTGCCTTATTGGATTAAGTTCTTCAGTCAGACGGTGTCGTGTTACGCTCGTCTGTGTAGTTTGACTCGAGCACTTTACCTTTATACATATGGACCAGATGTAAATGGAATTATATCTGAGTCAACTATTATTACAGTGTACTGTGTGCACCACTTACAAGGGGTTTCTGGTGGGGGGGATCTTTGGTGTGTTGACCTAGTGAATTTGGGTGTTGACCTGATGAACCAGTTATCGGTTTTAGAATTATATCTGCAGTGACCTTGATATTATGGAACGGCATATATTGAAAATGCCTCGAAGAGTACCTCTGCATGTTGTATGTCCGAGCGTGTGGAGCAACGTGCCTGCGTGTGGTGTGAATGGTGTGGCGATCTCACATTGACCTGCAGGTTCAATATGGAAAGTGGAAAGTTCTCTCTGTCCTTCAGGCCTTTCTGTTCCTGGTGCTGGATGTCCATGGAAAAAAGGTCTAAATTTAGCTGTGATGCTGCGGCTGATGCATTCATGTATTCAGCCCTCCCTTCTAGCACTAATGGTTCACTTAACTGGTGCAGGGGAGGAAGCGGACTCGACAAGCCCATCTCTAAGATTTGGCTAAAAGAGGTGAGGCAGAGGGGTGAGGCTTTGCACCTCTGCCATGCTGTTTGCGAGGCTGGTTTGTCGGTGATAGCGGAAACTGTGCTTTTATCTGCCTCTGCACTGCCCCCCTGCTTCCTCTCATTTCCTCTAGTAACTTTATGAAGTGCAGTGCAGTTTTAAAATGTGTGTGTGTGTGTGTGTGCTGTGAGAGTTAGAAACATTATCTGCTCTTTTGCTGCAGTACCATGTCAGTGGTGCTTGGTTCTGGTGATGCCTCCTTTCTGTTAAACATATGCAATACAGTGTTTTACTTGTTTAACCATAATAAGGATAAGGATCTGGGATCTGTCCAATCTGATTGGTCCGCTGTCTAGGGCACAATGGGTGTTACTGTGAGTGAATAATGTGTGAATTAAAGGAACTGACATGCGGTTTGTCACGGCCACTCAGAGCAGGCGGTGTCATAATTATCAAAATAATAGTTTTCCTTTTTTTTTTCCTTGTGTTTTCACGCAGTATATATGACAAGGTAAACATGCTGTTATCTACTCACGTTTCTGTGTAGTATATAACTAGTAATATATAAATTAGTGCATCGCGGATTTTTTTAAATTATTCATCAAAAAATAAAAATAAGGAAAAATAGGGAAAAAGTTCATGAAAATGCCACAAGGGGGTCGCAAATGACTCGGATTCATATCCCAGCCTCTTCTTCTTCTGCTGGGAAATTTGTCTCGACCAATCAGCTTGTGAGATTTCAAAGAGCCTCGTCCCAAACCGGAGTTGGTAGTGACCTTGCGGCCTTCCCTTAACTTTTTCACTATTAAATAGGGAAAAAGTTAAGCGTAAGTTCGCAAGGTCAC
>JAQNCB010000008.1:21180177-21199412 GCA_030068295.1 Euristhmus nudiceps | reverse complement strand
TTGGCGGTTGACAAACCGACTTAAGGTGTATTACCGCCACCACCTGGACTGGAGTGTGGATCTTGACCAATAGGAGAATAGGATCATGGTACTGAACATGATGGGAAATTGTGTTCCGTTTCCTTCGTATGCTGAATAACTCTGCCCTTGCCCAGAGTCAGCTGAGATGAGCCTCCCGACCCTAATCAGGATTAAGCGTTTCAGAAAATGAATGAATGATGTCTGATTGCTCTGGCCTGACGTAAAAAGGACGTCTAGACTATCTGGCTATTCTGATATCCGTCAGATTTCCTGCAGCTAAATGTAATTATTGGTAATGGAACAGTTGCCATTCTTGCATAAACAGTAGAGCATTTCTTCATGAAATGACAAGCTGCAAAGCGAAAAGACAGAAATAGTGCAAGTAGGGAAAGGAAAGCCAGAAAGGTGCGCTCGGCTCTCTGCTCCGTTGATGAGCAAAAGGCTGTGAAAAGGCTTGATGGGTAGCGACACATGTAGAGTGATGGAGGAGATCCAGAGTCAACACAGGTAACACACACCCTGTAATTATTTCAATCACACTACAGTCTATATGCCTGCGTTCTGAATCGGGGTGGGGTGGGGGATAAATAGCTAAAACAAGCTGAAGGGAAAATGTGGAAGATCCGGAGTGTCAGCGTCCATGACAGCTGACTGTTTACACCACAATTACCAAGCTGCAGTTCAATCAAAGTGATGCAGTTCTTCTTCTGCTACAATCATTCAAAAGTAAAGCCCATGTGGTTTTATTTTCATCTCTGCTGCACTTTTCTATGAACATGGAAGTCAGATAGATTATTTAATCCGCATAAAGTCTGTAAATGAGCGTGTTTTAACTGAGAGATCCGCATTTCTTGTCACGTGTCTTTGTCCTGGCAAAGATAGAATGTCTTTGATATAATTGATATAATATGCCAAGAGCAACAATAAGGTATAACATCTAATCACATTAAGTAGCTATCACAGAGCTGTAATTAAACTGCTGGAGACAAGTGATTACCAAGTCTGATAGACATGGGGAAAATATAATTGCGGCATTATCCAGATACTCATATCCCCTGCTCTTAATTGCTGGGTTTATCCTAATATTTATTAAACCCCCCCCCCCATCCCCCTCTCCACGCCATCATGGTAGTGACCTCATGTTGGATGCTTCACGGTGGGTGGAGACACGAGCTTTTGGGTTGTATGGTGCTTAAGGATCAATTTCTTTTGCTTAAATGCTGCTATAGTACTGGACATCACTGGTTGTGAGTGCACCAGTCTGAGGTCATGGTTTAGGCGGCCATTTGATCGGCCAGGTGTTTGATCGTGATGTGCTCACAATTCTCTAATTTTATAGTGAATTGAATCAACAGTTTAGAACAGAACTCAAAGCAAATGAATCCCCTTCTAGTCCGAGTTCACTTGATGCTCTACAAAACACTGAACAACGCACTTACCCAGCCTGAGGCACACAAAGTGGTCACCACCTCACAAGACCTTTGGATCAACTCCTCCATGGTAGGAAGAGCTGGATCAAGCCCGAGTCCACCCCCTGTACTTCTAGTTCTAATTGGAAGGGTGTTTGTAATTTTCTGCCCACATAGTGTCCAAGAGGAGTTAAACTTCTACTCACTTCACACTATGGAAACCAGGTGCTAGAGTGTGATGAGCCGCTTAGCAAGGGCATAAAAAGCCCAGCAAAGTTACCCATCAAGCGAGAGTCCACCCTCTGTACCGTAGGCTTTACAGCAATGGGAAGTTGTAATTTCCACGCAGCATCCAGGCAAACTAGTACGTAAAGTAACTACAGCTGGCGTTATCCAGTCAACCTGCGCCAATGAGTTTCCAGGAAACACTGTATTGTTGACCCCTGCAATACCTTCTTGATTATTCGCCATCTTGTATTGCGAGTTGAATCCAAGTCAAAAGCTTGGCGTGTGTTCCTGAGTCCAAAGTTGTCTCCAGTGACTGGCCACTTGGTTCTCACTTACCTAATCCTGTTTACCTTACAACATGAAGGTGTATTGTTAAATGTGTGATGTCATTCCCAATCCTCATGTTTAAAGTCTGAAATTTTAACCAAATCTGAGACTGCCAAGCAAAGGTATCTCTCAAGCCTACCTCCTATTTTTCTCTTTTCATTTCCTCTTTATCTTTGCTGAGGGAACCCCTGGACTCCCTAAAGCCAGTGCAGTATGACCCTGAGTGAATACTCTACTTATTTATGGCTCTTTGGTTTTTTTTATTGAGTTTTAGTGTCCCATAATGGAGCAGCGCTGCTTAGGAAAGTTCCCAGAAACAGCTGTCAGAATTGAAATATGAATATTTCATGCCATGCCAGCTGGAGCATTTAGTGGCGATCAATAAAGGGCATGGATCGCAGCGGGAAATGTATTTTTCCCAGCGTGATCTTTACATCGCACTATCGTTTATTTTTTCAGTTTCTCCATTAATTAATTTGTCCTCCTCACCCACAGGGCGCCTTTTCCTCGGAGTGCCTGTTACCTCACTACTGCACGTTTCTGTGGCTCACTGACCTGCGCTCTCCCTTTTAAAGACGGCCACTGATAAAGTCATTGGTTCAGTTGGGTCATTTTGGGTTTGACAAATTCTGTTCATTGATTAATCACTTGATAGATCGATGTACTCATCACAGCTTGGCGTCAAAGTTTTGTCGCGCATGCCTGGAAGCCCATAGGGCGCCGTGTGTCAGCTCCCATGATGCTCCTCTGTTGCCTTTGGTGTTCTAAGGAAAGTCCAGCAGCGAAGTTTGATTGGATGCACACGGGGGTTTCAATCAAGCAGATTCTTTCTCAATCTGCTGTTAAAGCTGGACAGGCGGAGCTCAGCAGACGCTCAGCAGCCTCCTCCTGCAGGCGTGAAGAGAGGTGACAGAACCTCACACACACATACACACATGAGCAAAATGCTGCAAAGCTGTGACTGGGCAAGGCCTGATTTAAAGACTCTCTAGGCAGCAGAGTTATACCTGTGCTAGTCTTTTTGTCTGTTACCGAGCTTTCAGGTGAACTTAAATGGTCCTTGGGGATGTTTCTTTTTTTAATGGCGTTAGTTCTTTTTCTCAAGGAAAATTGAATAGACTCGTTATTCACTGACCCATTTCTGTTTATACCATTCCAGAGCCACACAGCAGTTGCATTTAAAGCATGTGTGAGTGCAAATCAACGTAAATCCACAGCAGTTGAGCCCTCTTGTGAGGCCGCCCTTCAAGAGATGGGCTAATTGATTTTTATCACCAGATTGCTCATCTTATTAAAAGGCCTAATCGGCGTGCACGGCCACTGACTACAACCGGAGCACAGTATTTATTCTCCTAATGCTCTTACCTCACCAGGAAAAGCAATTACTGCTCTCGCCCAGACGCAGCCTTCTAATGGAGATTAGGAATCCATCATTGGGCTTGACGCCGGGTTTTGAGTAATCCTGGTCATGCCCCACCGAACCTTACAAAACAAGCAGCAGTCCGCTTCTGTCATCAGCCTGTATGGGAAGAGCAATGGATTGTGGGGGTTGGAGTTCAGAAGGAGCAGGTTGAATCTCGGGGCTTTGTTTTCACGGCTCAGATGGCAGCATTGATCAGCTAAAGCCCTGAGAAAAAGACGAATGGGAAGAAGGCAAGCACGTTTTTCATGGTTGAGAAAGATCTTCAGCCCAATCCATTGGGTTTTAGGTGCCAAGCTCCTGCAATTAGACCCTGAGATTTTCTGGGATATTGGCTAAGAGCTCACTCAGGTTTGCAGACATCTTAATGCAACTTAATAGAACTGTAAAGATTTCCCCCCTAAAGCCCAGGGAGGATTTTCACCTGATCACATCGGGGTTTGCTGGCCAGGTGTGGAGCTAATCTTTCTGTTACAGTGCAAGGTGTCTTAAGCAGGGGGTTGTCATCGGTGGTGGGACCTGGAATAGTCTGTCAGCAGATTGAAGAGAAAAATGCTATCACAGATCCAGATTAACGCTGGGATGAAAAATAATCTCTAATTCAGTGTCCATCTTTGTTCTTCATTTTGAACCATTATCACTTCTGTAGGAGATCTTTACGATGGATCACAAGCAATAATGCAATTAATTTACCTCTCCGCAGTTCATTAAAAAATAAAAATGCTTATTTTACTCTGTTCTGATGAATACACTGTGAACAACCTCCAAAATCATCATGCCAAAAAATTGTCCTTCGACTATAATTCCACTAGGTATCATTAAATAGGTAGCCATGAAGAGGTCACTGATGACTAAGGAACTGTAAGGTTAAAGGTCAATAATGAATCATGTTACAAGGATCCCTCACTTTTCGTGGTTAAAGGGGGGGGTCGCAACCCTACGCGAACACTGAATTTCCACGAAGTAGGATCGACTCTTCCTGACTGACGTATATGTATATGTGTATATAATATGAATAAATACATATTCAATGCTATAAATGCTTATAATAACAATTAAACATAAAAAGCAACACATAAGATGTAAATAAAATATAAATAATATAAAATACGGACATGTAATTGTACATAGATCTAAATAAAGTGTAAGAAATGCCTTGACTTCAGCCTTTTCTGTCAAACGAATGCTGTTATTTCAGAGCCGTACCAAACCGGAGTCGGTAGTGAGCTTGCCGCCTTTCCCTTAACTTTCTCCCTATTTAATAGTGAAAAAGTTAAGGGAAAGGCCGCAAGGTCTCTACCGACTTCGGTTTGGGACATGGCCACTGAAATCTCGCAAGCTGATTGGTCGAGACGAATTTCCCAGCAGAAGTAGAAGAGGCTGGGACCCGAATCCAAGTCAGTAGCGTTTTCTTGAAAATTTTTCCATATGTTTGCTTATTTTTATTTTTCAGTGAATGTTTAAAAAAAAAAATTTGCGATGCACTGAAGCTGCATAACCTGAAGCGCGATATAGCGAGGGATGACTGTATTTGCTTATCTGAACCATGATAAACTGAAACTTTGCAAAATGTAGTTGAATCCCTCTGGTCAAAAAGAGCATGACATTGGAGCCAAAGCAAGAAGATGCAGTGATGAGAATGGCAGACAAGTACACAGAGCGAGAGAGAGAAGAGAGAGAAGCGTGTAGGTAGATTACAGATGACACGAGTCTCTTGCACTTTTTCTCCCTCGCTTCTCCTGTTCTGCGACTGATCCCAGCTGATCAAAGCCTCCGCCTGCACCTCTTTGAAATATGTGAATCACTTGTAGTGAAGGAAAAAAAACCCTGCTTACTTTTATTAAGATCTGTGATTTTCAGCAATAGACAAAGCATGCATGAAGAATAGAAGGAACTTTGCTGTTCTTTCACTTTCCTTGCACCACCATTTATAGCTGTTTATCCTATTTGTACCCAGCATGCATGCTTATTGCTCGCTTTTCTTCAAACAGGCAAGCTTTCAATCCATTAAACAGGCTGCTGGAATGTCATTATTCAATGCTCCATTGCTGCTACTTTGAGTTCTGTTTTCTGTAGCTCATGCCTGTTTACCATAACTCATGAAATGTTGGTTTTATTTTTAGAGCCATGCTTAAGAACACTCCTCTGAGATAAAGTGAAAATTAGTCAAGAGAATCCGGGATCAGATGGCCTACAAGTTTAGCGTGCACGTTGCTTGTTAGTTTTGGTTTTAGTGTTAGTTGGCTTGTGCGGGGGGGTTTTTAGGTGAAAATGAAAAAGTCTCGCTTGTAGCTGTGCACCCGTGCATGCTTCCTTTCCTCGGTGCTCAGTGTTCATGGTGCACCAAAGGGCAAGTGGGTGGTGGAGGAAGTAAGGGGAAAACCAGTAGTACCAAGCATCGCTAAAATAATTAACCAAACATTTTTAATCATGGAAGCAATGTCAAACTAACAGTCCTAATCACTGAATCTGACTGGAATGGGACAATGGCTAGAGTTGGGTTTTCCAGGTAAAATTCCTTATATTTGTGTGGGTGGCTTGTGGAATTCACTCGACCCTTTCTAACTGTGAGGCTGGAACGGTTTTCTGAGAGGAGGAATGATAGGGTGTACAAAGACTCCCTCCGTTCTTGGTGCCGTAAGAGATGTGAAGAAAGAAATGCAAAACATAGTGCTTTCAGAAAAGGGTCAAAAGAGGTGGAACCAAGTGGCCTTTGCACAGTAGTATTTGAAAATCAGTGTGAAGTGGTGAGATGATGACAGCGTTTAGCCCGATGACTCAGGGCCTGTGGTTTGTGGTTACAGTGTGCGGTGAGCTGCCTGTTAGCCCCAGTGGTTTTAGAGTCCGCTACACGCCAGCATCCTTGATGACACCTCCTTGACTGAGTGGCACTGGGCAGATTTAAAGTGTGGCATATGGTTTTACTTAACCGCTGCGCTCCTGAGCCGCAAAGAAAGTGCAATTTTCAATTCCAACCCAATGTTCCTATGCTATTTCATTACATGGAAGCCTTACGACGACACCCCGTTGCTTGCCATTACAGAAACGACTTGTTTTTCCAATTAGTTGATAAGATGCGTTTTCTTCTGCCGGAGTATTTTTTTTTTCCTGCCGAATCTGACGGGCACCATCTCTTTCGGATTCTGGCAGGGGGTTAATTGAGTCACAGCGGCAATCAGACCTTCTGAAACTCACCGCAGCTGAAAGTTTTCTTGTCACCTTGAAATCCCCCAGTCGTGGGGAAATCACAGGAAAACTCCCTCTGAGTATTGACTGGGCCACTCTGCTGAAAAGGAGGTCTAACGAGAGCCTGTTCCTGTCCACAGGGGGCGGGTGCGGGTAAGTCTTCAAGGTCAGCCGCATGAAGAGCTTTTTTCTGCATATGACTGATGACTGATAGTGCTCTCACCGAACTCTGAGGCTGCCGGGGGTTGATTTAATTGATCTGAATTAAACTTAAGTCAGGAAACGAATAGAGACAGCTCGGGGAAGGAGGCAAAATCTATACCGCTGATCTATAAGGCCTATTAGGCCTTTCGATTTTGGTCACACTGCTTATTTTGCTGAGATAGCTGCGATCACACTTCTGTCCAGACGCATCCTCATATGTCTGAGGATTGAGGAAGTGGAGGCAGGGAGACTCACAGAGGCACCTTTCGTTTCCAATTTCTTTTTGTTTTTCATCCATGACTTGCTCTAAAAATCAAAACCAAAATGAAGGTGATGCTGAAATTCAGAGCAGCAATCAATATTTATGTTTCTTTTTCTATTTCCGTTTTGTCCTTCTGCTTCAGAAATCAGAACTCTTGGGTCTTGAGATGTGATGTTGCCCTCGCCTTCAAAATTGATGTCATGTGGAGCCAGCTATTTACCTTCAGCTTAACTGGGACAAAGTGGGGCCGGTGGCGTAGAGGTTATAGAGTGCTGGGCTCATGATCAGGAGGTTGTGGGTTCGAATCTCTGAGACTACTCTGAGGGTACCAGTAAAAAATACTGGGAAGGTAACCTGCGATCGACTAGCGTCACATCCAGGAGGAGTTGAACTCCTAGTCGCTTCACGCTACAGAAACCAGGGATAAGCCTCTGGGCTGGGGGTGTAAAAGCCCGCAGGCCTTACCTTACTGGAACAAAGCAGCACTGATACCTATCTTACTACATAAAATCTGTCTGTAGCCTTCCCATTGTTGAAGGAGACAAAAAACATTCAACCTCAAGCCAAAATCTTAGCAGAGATCACGTCTCCGAGGCTGTTCTCCAGACTCTGTGGCAAAAACTGGCTTGTAAATCTCTACAGTAAACAAAAACGACTGATTGGATTTTCATGTATTTCTTTCGCATGGAGTGGCACCACAGAACAAACGGGCGTTCATGGCTCTGCTCACTACCTTGCATGAAAACTCTGCGTCGTGAGGATGGAATAATAATTTAAAAATGGCAGTGGGGCGGACTTTTCTGACCACATTTTGGGACATAGAGGTTTGTATGTTTTTGTGCTGCAATTTCGTAGCTGCTTCAAGGTTTTACTCTTAGTGGCAGCATTGAAATACGGCTTCCAGGCCTTTGTTTGCATTTGACGTTATCAGCACTATTGGATGAAAAAAGGCTTTAAAAAAATGCTGCGATTAGGTGATATTGCGCAAGATTTCCTCAACGAAAAGCTACTCCTAGAGATAAAATAATAGACTCGGAAATTGGATGCAAATTGTATTTTTATCCGTCACTTTCTAATCCAGCTGTGACTGTGACATTAGGGGAAAATAAGCTGACGCTGGTAAGCATGAGCTACGACATAGTGCTCCGATACATGCACCAGTATTTACTTCTCTTGTTTGTTCCTTGTTCCTGCACAGTGACGTACCATACATCGCAAAACAAAAAAAAAGATGAAATATTAATCATTTAAATGTATCCTTCACTGATAGGTAGCAGCAGAAAAGAATGAAGAAAGGGTCAACTGTTTAGCAAACGTGCATATTAGAACTGAGCCGCTGCTCGGACCAAAGTCTTTCATAATCTTTGACATAAAAGCAAATGTGCCACCGAGTGACCCTAGAATCGGACCTGGGTGAATGGGTGGATGAGTGAGTGGAGGTTGGATGAGTGGGTGCATGGATGGATGAGTGGGTGAGTGGAGGGGTGGATGAGTGGATACATGGATGGATGGATGGGTGGGTGGGTGGGTGAGTGAGTGGAGGGGTGGGTGAGTGGATACATGGATGGATGGATGGGTGGGTGGATGGGTGAGTGAGTGGAGGGGTGGATGAGTGGATACATGGATGGATGGATGGATGGATGGATGGTTAGATGGGTGGGTGCATGGGCAGATAGATGGATAAGTGGATAGACTGTTGGACTATTGGATTAAGGGGTAGATGGGTGGGTAGAAGGCTGGATGTGTGGATGGGTGGGTGCATGCCTTGCTGGATGGATGGGTGGTGGTTGGGTGGAAGGATAAATGAGGGTATGGCTGGGTGCATGAATGGATGAGTGGATACCACTCGGATTTAATCTGCACTGTGCAGAATGCTGTAGAAACTCTTGCGATGTTGTGAAGTGTGCTGGTTGCTTTGGTAGTTCAAGGCTCCACGCTTGTTTGCGTACATGTTTCTTATGGTTTTGTGTCATAGTAACTCTTTGCTGTAAATTGATTAACATTAATTAGTGGACACATTGTGTTTGTACTCAATTAAGGCACATTCTCAGAGACAGTAAGGTCTTACACACATATATATACACACACATGCTCTCTCTTTCTGTCTCTCCCTCTTTCTCTTCCTCCCTCCCTCCCTCTGGTCTAAATCCCAGCCTTTGGAGACTCTGGGTAAATAAAAGCCCATTGGCCGGCTCATGTAATGGTATCACTAACATGTTTGTCATAGGATCTGCTAGTGTGCTTTGTTAACACTGCCTTAGTGTACACACACACACTACGCAGACGTACACACACACACTCACAGACCCAAACATCACAGCATAAAGTCTTCATCATGGAGTAAAGTGGAGACTTTGTGCAGAGCTTCTACTCTTTCATTTCCTATTAACGTTTCACTCTCTCTCAAACATTCGATTTCCCCAACGTCTCTTCGAAGGGCTCAGAGGCCACATCACAATTAACACCGTTTCTGCCATTCAACAACGACCGAAAAAAGTGTTCTCTTTTTTACTTCCCTATTTTTCCGTTTCATTTTCTTAATTTTTTTCTCCTTTACCATTTTTCTTTTTCTCTTTACTTTGCATTTCCTTCCTTCCTTCCTCGCTTTCTTCCTCCCAGCTACCCATCCATCTTTTCTTTCTCTTTCTCATTAATGTTTCTTCGGGTATTCTTCTCTCCTTTCTCTCCACGCAGGCCTTCTGATGAATGTCTCTGATTAATCCGTACAGGAACTTCAGAATGCTTTTTAACCCCTTTGAAAGGAGTCTGTCTAAAAGTGCAGAGTAATGAAAGTGGATGAGATGTGAAGATTTTCTCGCACCACCACACTCGCGCGCGCGCGCACACCTCACTATCGTATGTACATTTCAGTAAGGAATTCTCTTTATAAAAAAGAGGTTTCCAACAGAACAGCACTGAAGTTTGGCGTCTGTAAGTATTCGTCTTTGGTTTAAGCAAATGCAAGTTAGAAGGTTTGGGATTTGAACTCGATGAGATATCAGTTGAAAAGAGACTTATAAAACTATCTCTGACAACCCAGATTTTTCTCAGATTTTTTTTTTTTTAATGGGAGTTCCATTTCTTGAGCATGGCTGACTGCTCCATTCGTGAGTCACTGAGCGCTGTATGATTCAGAGAGGATGTGTAGAATGCTCCCATATGTCCAGTGTAGATCCAACACTGCATGTTTGTCAGCCATATGAGTGTCTTGTATACGTGTCAGATTGTACGATTGCTTCCCTCGCCTGGCGCCTGAGGGAGAAGCCTGTCTGTGTGGAGGTTATCTTTCTTCACAGAGGCGCTGACAGCTAATCACCTCTTCTGACAAATAGTGAAGGCGAATGAGTAAGGAGTGGACAGAGAGAACAGCTCCGTCTGTGATAGTGTCCTATGAGTCACGGTAACCACGAGGTCCCCAGTCTTACCCCTCCCGAACGGCTGGATTAAACCAGAGCTTAGTTGTTCCGCAGCAACTCGCCAGTCTATAGTTTCCTTCTTTAGAAAACACAACTCCAAGCTTGAGTCATCCCCTGTTGAGATGAATTAATTTCCATTTTGTATTATTTCTCTCGCCGCTGCCTTTGATCTAACCCCAGTCGCACCATAGCGCCCTCCAAGAAACGTCTGCAGATATGTATTAACACCAAGCCTTTTGTAATTTCAGTTGAGGGAAAAAGACAGCGAGACGCAGAAGAGTTACCTTTGAAGTGTACAGCTTGTCAGGTGGAAACAGATCAGCAGTTATTAGTCGAACATCTCATTAATCGAGCCCCGAGACAATGCTAAATGCGCCTGTCGGCAGTTTGTGTCTGGGAGCCGAGTGATAGAGGAGGGGTGGGGTGATTTACAGGGAGACAAGCCGTCGTGCCGCGTGTTGATTCTGCTCTGTTCACAGGGTGTCACAAGCTCGTCTGGCTGCCTCCCGAGACAGTGGAGTTCGCAAGAAGCGGAGACAGCAAAAAAGAACGATGCTTTATTCTCCATTGAGGCAATTTTTTACGCTGACCCAGTGTGCTGTGACCGAATGATGCCAAAGCTATCCAGGCGAACCTCAATTTGAGGCTCGATTGCCACGGGGCAATGCCAAGGGCATTTTCTGGCCGTTACAATCCTAATGGAGAAGCTTGAAAATCGCTCAGTGCAAATGGACCACCATCAATGCTGCCATGAATGAATGGTCTGTTATTTCTAGCAAATGTCAATGACTTGTATATTTGCCCTTTAGATCACCCGGGACTGATTTTCCACATTCCTGCATATGAGATGCAGAGACTTTTGTCTCTTTGAGGTCCTGTTCGTGTTCCGATTTGCCACCGCAGGCCAGATGTTAGCAGCCCACTAGAGCTTGGCTAAGAGGGCGTGTGATTGCATCTCAAGTGAGGAACTGTACAGCGAGTGATTGGCATTGCTCTTAGTGTGCATGATGGACCCCCCACTGGGTCTTGTGGTGTGGAGTTGTCACTGCAGTCCCAGGCTTCCTGCTGAGATGCAGAGTTGACTGTGCCAGGCAAAACCTCAGCATGTTCAACCTTTAACGAGCCTCAACACGATGGTCCAGTCATCACGACTTCCCACTTACACCATCTATCTTTTTCAACTGGTAAAACTTGCATTAATGCCTCCATGTTTTGGATACAACAAACCTAAGCATCCTTTCTTCGTTTCTTTTTACTCTTCCTTCCTGGATGGGAGCACTTCTTTAAATGTGAGACTTGGTCATCCTTTGTGCTGATAATGTTTGACAGCACTTCATGAGAAATATCTGGGAAACCTGTTTCTTCCTGCCAGGCCTGGTTGTTGAGTGTCTCTCCTTCTCGCAAATCTAACTTGCCTCAGAAACAACGGCAAGAATGACAAGGCTGAGTCGCATCTTCTATGTTGTCATCCACCAAGACCAGTCTAATGTCGTCATGGTAATTGAGGCCAGGGAGGATGTGTGGGACGCAGGTGACTTCTCTGAGTGCTGCCAGGGAGAGCCTGAATCCTTGTGAAGGAATGATAAGCTTTAGCAGGCAGGTTTGATGAATTGCCCGCTTATCTATTGCCGACCAGAGAGGCTTTCTGCTCAGCATGGACGCAGCACCAAGACAGAGCAACACCCATATACAGTATATACCTCGCTAACAACTCACCGATGTCACAAATGCACAGTCATCAACATGTAGCAGATTTTAACTACAGAATGGAGCTATATGTATGGCAGTACCCACCAGTCATTTGGGATTGTACACCATTATCCTTTTTAAACTGCATATTGGATGCCAATAGGAATAAATCAGAGCAAGGTATTGTGGGAATTTCAGCTACACCATCAGATTTGATTGTAATCCTGCATAGGTACTTTCAGCTCTTGGCAGTCTTTGTATCTTTGAACAAAAATAGTTTTTTTGTTATTTATATCCAGATACAGTAGAATCATAACCAAGAAAAGATCAATGCTTAGATATTGGGAAAGAAATGTATATCATATTCCTTTTTTAAAATCACTGCATAAACAATCGATTATGAAGAATCTTTTCATGTGAACCAACCACATAGATCAAAAGTTTCTGGACTTTACTCATTCCAAGCCAAGAATGTGATTTATTCTCGGTATAATTTTAGCACCGGGCGGTTATCACGTCCGGCTCACTGCAAGAATGACCTGGATACGGGTTCCGGACTCGGTGAGGGTGTTTCTGTGTGGTGTTTGAATGTTTCCCCTGTGCTTGCATGGGTTTCCTCCAGCTGTTCCGGTTTTGTCCCATAATCAAGACATGTTTATTTGGTTAATTGGTTGTTCCAAATAGGTGCAAGTGTGAATGGTTGTGTGTGTGTGTGTGTGTGTGTGTGTGTGTTGGTCCTGGAGTAGTCTTTTGAGCTGTTCAAGGTGTACTTTACCTTTGCCCAAAGTTGGCCCACAAGCCTAGTAGGACTAAGTGGTTCAGCAAATTAATTAATAAATTATAGCACATATTTGAGATACATTTTCAGAAGTGAATTATATGTTAATATATATTATTGGGGCAGCTGTGGCCTAATGATTAAAGCGTCTTAGGAACCGAAAGGTCAGGAAAAATCTATGGTGGCTGGGGGGAGCAAGATTTTCCCTCCTTCCACATTCATGACTGAAGTGCCCTTGAGCAAGGCACCTAACCCCCAACTGCTCTCTCTCTCTCTCTCTCTCTCTCTCTCTCTCTCTCTCTCTCTCTCTCTCTCTCTCTCTCTCTCTCTGTGTGTGTGTGTACTCACTTTGGATGGGTTAAATGGAGAAGTCAAAATTTCCCTTGCAGAATTAATATAGTATAGAATACAAAAATGTATATGATATGATGATATAGTGATGTATTATATCCCACTAGACTTTTACTGTTAGGGGTAAAATGTATTTAGACTTTTTATTAAGCAGCTTTGGAAATTTGTCATTTGTAAGCAATTAACAGAATTTCCTACAACCTATTTTCCAACCTATTATTGTAAACATTAAATATGAAATTAAAATATGAGTAACTTCTTAGCAAACATGTATGGTGAAACTGGATAATATATAAATGTGCTGAAGAATCATACTATGCTTATTTTGTTTCCCATCTCAATGAATGATGTTTTCTGAAAGAAAGTCCTGTCTAATTGTGATCATAATTACATTTGCACCAAAATTCTGCATAAATCCAAATAGTCATGCTCGCCCTCCTCTGAACTGGTAGTTAACAGTTCATTCTTTTTGACTCCTCCTTTAATTGACCCACCTATGCTGGGCTGCTGCATTCAATATGGGCACTATTTGCTCCTGGCATTTGGCCAGAGACATAAAGCTATGGTCTAAATTGGAATCCAGGGGTTTGGAAAAACCACCATCCCAATGCCCACCGTCACCCACCCTGAATTCACAATCTCGGATAACAGCAACACCTGTTTTTGATTGTGGAACAGACCACAGAATCTGCCGGGTTTTCACATCCCACACACCTGTGGAAGAAGAATTACTGCCTAGTGAAGAGCCTCAGAGGTGTACATTAGGTCCTTTTTAGTTTTAGTACAAATGCACTTGGAGGGATTTCTGAGTTCAGAAATGGCTTTATTATGTAATACAAGAGTGTGCAGTCTCAAACCTAGTATGCAGACATGTTGAGTCCTGTTCTGTGGAATATGGGTCTGAGGACAGATGGGACATTTTGTCTGGCAGCACTGGAGTGGATACCATAGAGCATCATCAGCCGTGTTAACTGAGAAATAGAGTGAAACCACAGGACACCATGGGCCATAACTACAATCCTGACAACTCCAACTCGGAGCTTCAGAGTTCAAAGCCGAGTTTGTCATTGTTGAGAGAGGAAAAAGGAAGAGAAGAGTGTGTAAATGTGCCCTTTGGATACAGTTTGCTTTGTTTGTTTCGTGTCCTTTTGTTTTAGCCAGACAACTAGACAAATGGCAGACAGACAGACAGATAGAAACTCAGCCATATTCCCAGTTCTCCACATACCACAATCCCACCTTCCTGTTCACGGCCCACGAACTCCTCCATTGTTCTGCTTTGGAGCGCCAAGCGAGCGGCATCACTCAAGTATATTATCCCGAAGCCATTACTGTCTCGCGGATCGCTTCTCTGAGCCATATTAAAGACTCCCCAGACAAAACTGCCTGTCATGTTAATCCAAGCTTTAATAAATAGGGGGCTGTGTTACTGTATTCAAATTGGAGCCTCCTGTGTTTGGGCTGACAGAGAGGGACGAGCTATCAAAAGAGACTCGCACTACAGAGAAGGGATGGTGAGGGGGTGAGAGGGAATAATGAAGAAAGGTTTGACTGGCATTTATTCATTTCTATTGTGATGGAAAATGTCATATTATTGATACGCCCTTTGAAAGAGATTAAGGCTTAATCTGAGGGAAAACACAGTTGACGAGTGCGATGGGAGGGGTGGTCGGCAGGCGTAATTGAATTTGTCGCCCCTTCACTTAGGTAAGCCTTTAAAAGCAGTATAACCACATTGGGAGGTTACAGATATCTTTGTTATTCTTTGGCTGGATTATTTCAACCATCATTACATCCCACCGGATGAGATTTTAAATAAGCATCATTTTAATTAAGTGCTCTGTTTATGATAAAAAGTATAAGGATAAAACTATGTAGCATTGTTTGGGGTATAGGTGGTGGAATCAGTAGAAAGGCAATTGCAGGAAGCCTTTAGGGTCATGGTGATTTCCTAAGAATGCCAGCGGCATTGTATCCGAACTCTCCGCTTGGCTATCACCTCAAATCACCGTCTAAGGGGGGAAAGTGAGAAAAGAAGAAAGTGAGAAAAGATGCGATTACTTTTTCCATTACATAGAAAATGACGCTGCTCTCAAACTTGCTTTCTCCCTCACCTGCCTGTTTGGTCAGCTATCGATCGGCCAGCGGGAGTGGAGATCAAGTTTACCTGGCACCTCTGCTGTGGGAGACGGATGGGTTTGGATGCTCGAGGACGAACTCGGAGGAAAAATTAAACTGAAAAGCAGAGACACTGCTGGCTGAGCGCTGTTTTATTTATTTTCTCCCCTCCTAAATGAAAACTGACATATTTAGATTTATTTTAAATTACAGTGATTGTGCGCCTGCCACTGTCAGGGGGAACTTATTTACATACCAATTAGCAGATTTAATAAGCACTTTTTCTGTTGATTAATGTAATTAGCATATACATAAACGGATCTATGGGGGAGGGTGAAGGGGTGGAAAGGATTATGGTGTTGGTAGTGGTGGTGGAAAAAAGGGGGGGAGAACGCCCTGCAGTAATAAATTGCTAAAGAATAGAGTAACAGTGATTGCTTGGCCAAAAAAAAGGATAAGGGCATCATTTTAAGGAAGCAATGTTTACAGGTCTGTCTTAGCCCCATGGATTTCAATTACCTCTAATGCTAGAAACTGTATTTCTGCATTTTCAGTACAGTGAGTGGGAGTAAGGAATTGTGGGTAAGTGAGAGAGAAAGTGCATGTCTCAGAGGCATTCTCCTTCCCGACAATACGCCGAGCCTCTCCGTGGAGTGTGTGGCAGAGATGGATATGGCTACTACATTAATGGCCTATTAATAAAACTCCTCTATAATAGACAGTCCCCTGCAGTACTCTTTGTTTCTTTGTATTTTTTTCAAACACACACACTTACTCACACGCTTCTACTGTATCCATAAATTCTTGTCAACCAATTAGGGACTCGGCCAACGTTACTGTCTGTCATCTCTGCCCCGTGCTGTAACCCTGCAGCCCACTTCGATCCCCACATGTGCACTTATCTAATGTTGCCTTGCTGAGTATACTCCAGTTTCCACCCCACCCTCTCGTGTCATGTTCACACTTGACATGGCTGACATCCGAAGGTCCCTGATACAATATGCATCCGCTCCTCCGTACTCTGGTTGGTTGCAGTACCATGCAGCTCATGAATATTAACGGAGGACAGATTTGAGGAATTGCAGACGTCTATAGCCTCTGTTGCCTGAAGGAAAGTACTGGATTGTGACTCAGTCGCAGAGCTCAGACAGCAAACAAATATCAAAAGATTTGTGCCTGCTGTTAGATGTTGAATACGTCTGAATAAAAAGTATGCAAATCAAAGCTTACTCCTGTATTTGGAGGCTTCTGTGATCCTTTGGCGGTAATTTTGTTTTGGAACATATAATAGGGATCCGGTGGTCATATGCACTGAAGCTTTCTTCAGTCTTGGATCAACCAAGCAGCATTTTTAGTCACCGCGAGTCAAGAATGTCATATTTGATATGCGGAGCTACAGGGAGAAAATGTAAATCTCCGGATTGAACCGGAGACCCTGGAACATTGACTGTTATGATTCATTTAATTGCGATCGCAAAGTTAGGGCTACCCAGAAGGCTTGGAAGTGCTCAGCGTTGTAGTTATGTTTAAAGGTCAGATGTTATACCTATTTTCAAGCTTTTATTTTTCATTTCAAACAGAAGCAGAGCACCAAACTATAAGTCCTAATCCTGCTTCCCCTGAAACTCTAATTTTGAGTGCATGTGCTGGATTGTCTGTTTGGCTTCCTCCTCCCATTTATGGTTATTCCATTCTCTGTGGCGACTCTTCTCTGATTGGTCATTTTTTTAACAACTGAAAACTCCACCTTCAGTGCACTGGGAGGTAGACCAGAATGGTTGGAGATACCACTATTATTTGGGGGTAAGGAGTGTTAGCGGGAAAGGCCAGCACACCCTGATGCACGAGTGTAATGCAGTGGTGTGTTTTTATTTGGTACTCTGGTATTGTCTAATACAGATATTCAAAATTGTAACAATATTCATGCATTAAAAAATGGAAAAAATATAAAAGCTCCTTTTGAATCCTAAACTAATCAGAAATTTTGCAGTTTTTACAGCTAGCATATAATACATTGTGGTTTTCAGTGCCTTCCACAAACAATGGGCAAGACTTATTTATTGTAGCTATTTATTCATAATACTCGTAATTAAACTTTATTTTGTTATAAATTTGGTATTTTAAGGCAAGATGATGTTTGATGGAAAGTGTGTAATGTAAATGCAGCATAATTAGGATGTCTGTGGAATCATTTGCACATAAACCCAAAATACTTTTCAATACCCCACGGTACCTTATGTAGTTTGAAGGAAGAAAAATTGCTTTTTGATTGCAAGCTGTGTAGGTCTGTGGATGCTGGACTTACCACTAGTGGTACTGTATGTACCACTAACATGTTTCTCATGTTGTGGATTTTGAGTTATAGATGATCTTTTTTTTTTTTTTTTTTTTTTAATGAAGAAACACACCAGTACAGAAGAGTGCAGATGTTTCCGTCAAATTCACAGAGGCGTGTAGTTTCAAAATCTGGCCTTTGATAACTCGTGTGCTCTGATTCTGCACTGTTCTCAGCATGTGTATGTGTGTGAGGGAGAAAAATCAAACAAAAACACATTCCTCTCTGTTTAATGCCCCACTGTGAGCCCTGGCTCACGGTGTTAATATCTCATTCAGTCGGGGCAGAGTGAGGCAGTTACACAGCTTGAAGTGACGCGCTGTATAACAAACGATGAATGCTCATATCACTGATGGTGAAAAAAAAAAAAAACAACAACCCCCTTCCAAAAAAAGCCTATTTTTTTATTTGTTAGGTAATACACCCCCCGCCAAATAAATAAATAAATAAATAAATAAATAAATAAATAAATAAGATTGAGCATTACAGGCT
The DNA here is from genome assembly GCA_030068295.1 of Euristhmus nudiceps. Taxonomy (NCBI): domain Eukaryota; kingdom Metazoa; phylum Chordata; class Actinopteri; order Siluriformes; family Plotosidae; genus Euristhmus; species Euristhmus nudiceps. Next base: position 21,181,176 of record JAQNCB010000008.1, on the reverse strand, counting down.
ACTTGTTTTGAGGTACGATTGGCAGGGAAAGCCTGTTGAATGTCTCTATCTGATAGGGTTAGGCTTTGTGTTAAACAAGCACCTTAAAGCTTTCACCATTTTCCACCCAATCACAAGAAAACCAGCTTCTTAGTGTCGACTGCATCCTGGGAGTATCGTTTTCCAACCTCCAGGGTTTTCCCACTGCCAGTGGGAAAATAACAGCTAGGCTAACCGTGCCTCCTCCAGTGCCACGCCGTATACTGAGCGTCTCTTTGAGTGCGAATGAAACAAAACCTGCTTCACTGGAGGATCTTTTATGTGCACTCAGCCTCTCTCACTATGTGCACAGAGCTGCATTTGATTCTTATCTTTCTTTTTTTTTATCTCCCCACACGTTACTCTCCAGGTTTCAAGCATGGGAATTTTGAGTGAAGGAGGTATCTGTTCAGTCTTTTTTTCCAATCATGACTCAGTGGTGCTTTGGCAGGACCAATAATGATAGCGCTTCCTTAAAGGTACATATTCACTTGCCGGGTATATTAAATAAAAATGAACTACAGTGTTATCTCGAGGAAATAAAATGGAATCAGCTGCGATGTCTTTCTGAAACTATTTGCTTACTTCTGTATGCAAGTGTCAATGACCCCTGCACTAGGCATGATGTTATTAGTAAATATTATCATTTTTATTTCCTCCACCAAGGGGATTGGTCGTGTGTGTGTCTGTTAGCATGATCACAAAGTAGTGGACGGATTTCCACCAAATTTTAACTAAATGCGGGTCTTGGTCCATTTAAAAACTGATTAAATTTTTGGTGTGATCTGTATTTATGTGCTTTCTGTGCAAAATACTGCCTGCTCACATCAGCGTTTTAAGCAATGTACGGTCATCCATCCATCCATCCATCCATCATCATCCGCTTATTCCGGGGTTGAGTCGTGGGGGCAGCAGCCTAAGCAATGAGGTCCAGACGTCCCTCTCTCCGGCCACTTCCTCCAGCTCTTCCCGGGGGACACT
>JAQNCB010000008.1:21024723-21037980 GCA_030068295.1 Euristhmus nudiceps | reverse complement strand
TCTCTCTCCCTCCTGACCTCCGTACCAGAGCTACAGATCTGCTACTCTTCATATCCAGACTCAAAACTCACCTGTTCTGACAATCCTACATTACCGAGTCACACACACTCACTTTCAGTGTTATTCTCTGTTTTATTTCGTTGTTGTGTTTATAATGTGTGTCTTTAAGAGCTGTGAGCTTAAGAGCTATGAGCTAAGCGCCGGAGCACACCATTACAGCATTAATGAATGAACAGTACCTTACATAAAAAAAGGAATAGAAACTGCTTTAATAACTTTTAATAGAGATGTGAAGCATGTTGTCGTATCACAGAACCAGACGAAAAGAAAGAATAAAGCGCGTTATTGTTATGGATTAGGGATTGCAGAGAAAAAAGGATTCGGTTCTTTGCTGATTCAGATCTTTTACTGAATCGGTTCTTTTCTCGGTCCTATTTTGCGGAAATTCGGTGTTCGCGTAGGGTACCGACCCCCCATTAACGGTGAAAAGTGAGGGATCCCTGTATTTATTTATTTATTAGGTCTCTTCCTGAAGGCCATTTGGGTGTGACATACCAAATAATTACTAATAGGAGCGCTGTTGTTCTGGTTATTTTACCTTCATACTTCTACACAAATCACTGGATGATTAACTGGATTCAGGGATCAACTGCGCATAACAGGAGGTGCATTTGATTTCCTCTTGGGCTTCTCATGGAGGAGCTGCTCCCACTAAAGATTCATCAGAGAGAGCTTAAACCATGCTCGAGTCAAATCAGAGTGTCGGTGATGCTCAAAATTAGCCTGCATCACGAACTCAGGGCTATAATCCTTTAGTGTGCATTCCACATGAGGAGTCAGTGGGTCTGAATCTTCTATCATGTGACAGAATGTTGAAGCACTGAAACAGGAGGGCAGGCTCTTCGGGTTCGGTAGCGTACAGGGTGTGTGGCTTCTCTTAAAGCTGCCCATTTACTTCAGCCAGTACTTTTCCCAGTTGGCATGGCCCGATGTCCAGCTGCCCGGTGAATATTTGTTGTGAATGGCCCTTTACTGGCCGTTTGTCCCCCGTAACGTTCCTTACTTGAACAGTCCAGTAATTTTTTGCTCAAGCGAAACATTTCATCGCTTGCTCTCTCTGCGTGATCAAAAGCTGCAGTTTTTACAGAAAAGACCCATCAGTCTCCATGCATGAACCCCATTCTGTTGTGTTGAATGGAATTATGGTGCTGAAAAGGAGTCGTGTTGTGAGGTATGAGAGAGAGAGAGAGAGAGAGAGAGAGAGAGAGAGAGAGAGAGAGAGAGAGTGTGAGAGTGTAAATGGAAGCATGTCGCTGACTCAATAAAGAGGCATGGAAAAACTTTCACAGATCGAAGCCTGAGCTCTCGACGCTGTCTTTCCTAATTATTTCATTTGAGTAAATGATTGTGCTGGCACCCCTGTTATAGTCCGTTTATTCAATCTGCCTCACAGCAGTGCTGCACGTGTGTGTGTGTGTGTGTGTGTGAGAGAGAGAGAGAGAGAGAGAGAGAGAGAGAGAGAGAGAGAGAATGTTTATGGCCATTGCCTATTCATGGTTCTCAGTTGCCCTCTGCAATCCATTTATACTCAAACTGAAATCTTTATTCTCCTTCAGTACAACTGTTCGTAAAGCTTAACACAAGAATACACGGATATGATGTCATTTCCTCTTTCTTATAGAATCATACAGCTGTATGTAACCTCTAATGTTCAAGATTTGTATCGAGCAGAATGGATCGTCACATCTTCAGTGATAGAAATAGTTGCTGAATACTAACAGCTTGTGTGTATGTGTGGTTTTGTTTGTGCGTCAGGTTTCCCGGCAGCAGCGTATGGTCCAGTGGCAGCGGCAGTGGCAGCAGCACGAGGCTCAGGTAGGGGCGCCCGAGCAAGAGGCAGCTACGTGGCGTACCCACAGAACCCGGGGCCAGGTAATCACTCTGACCGCGTGTGTTCTGTGTGGTTACGGCTATGTTCACCCTCTTCTGCACTCTACACTTACACACTTTAAACAAGAGAGTGGCAGCTTTACCAGTTTCCCCCAAAAACAACTAAACTAAATCACTAGCACGTCTTTTCCAGATCATGATTCTTTCCTATTTCCTTTTTGCTGTAAGTTCTAACTGATTTTAAATCATTTTGCAAGGATGAAGATTCTGATTTAACCCTGAGTAACATGTGTGTATAAACTTGCACAATAAGCGCACTTCTTAAAAGAAATGAAGGAATAAGACTTTCTTCTCTTCCTCACTCTGTGTGGCTCAGATCATCACCTTGATGAACAGATCTGCCTCCTCAAATGCAGTAAATAAATCATTGGGGTTCTCAGGAGAGTCCGCTTGGCCTTAAGCATCAAGCACAGTTTAGAACTTCGGTGACTGACGTCTTTAACAGGCAGCTGCGGCTCCCTGGGGACCTCAGTGCTTTTTGTTCGGTAATTAAGCATCTTCAGGAGTGGGTACCCTCTGGGGGCTATACTGTGATTGGATGGGCTGCAGCACAGTCCTTTGGTCATCGCTCTCCCTCTGTTTGCCCCTGAGTGGGGATGATTCCGTGGTAGATTTTAGTCGAGATGTTTGCAGTGTAACAAAATGTGTAACTTGTGCTTGCACGTACAGAACATTTGACTAAAATGCTGCATGTGTGGAGCGCTGTGTCATCTGATAATTACAAATAAGCGTACGTTTACATTAGCGGCTTCCTGTGAGAGACAATAACAACCAGATATGTACATCGTTTAATTTAATAGCCATTTGTCCGAGTTACAGCTTGGATTAGCAAAGCCTGTCAGGCATGTGTGTACCAGAGGCACTATTGCCATCTTTGCCACTTCCTTTCTTTTTTAATGTATTTATTTTTAACTATTTTCAGAGTTTTCTGCTGCTTTATAATTTCAATCAAAGGTGTATTTTCTTTCAAAATACACACAAGAAAACGATTTTAACCCAGTCAACTCAACCGCGATCAGAAACTAACATGTCACATTGATGTAAACATTCCTTTCTGTGCAGATACCAATTTCCTGTGACTACATGCGACATCTTAAAGTATTATTGTAACTAATTGACTAGAAGCTCGTCGGTATTTGATCAGAAATTAATCCATGCGCCAACTGGCGTTGCGAACAGGAACAAGCTGTCTGGCTTCAGCCCAGAGCCACGAGCCATAAACTTTAACAGCATCGTTCGGGCATTCTACACCACAAACCCCAACAGGAGGATCAAATGCACAAAAATGTTGTGTGAAATTTGTGGTGGATTGTAACCTGTTTTACATTCCACATAATAAATCATTACCAAAATAGTTAAGCTTGTGTTTTTATTTGAAAAACAGCCTGTACACCAACTTATTTGACAGAGAAATAACATTAAGATACAGGAGAATGCACCACTTTACATCAATTTATGCAAAAATTTTCTCGGGGGGGTGCACCCGGACCCTGTAATAAGGATGCAAGTGATGAGAGTTAGCCGTAGCAGCCATTAGCAGAGCTCCGGAGCATCAGAAACAAGTGAAAGACAAAAGTGGAGAGACGGACTCGTTATGTGAATCGTAAAAGAAAATATGGAGTCTGGATTCAGGTTCTCGCCTCACTCTCAATTCAACTTAAAAACAGATATTTTAATAAACTTAGATTTCTCTGTATTTACCAGTAAATGATAACTACGTGAAGGAAGGGTTTTAAAGTTTTGCCTGCGGAATCAGACCACATATGGCATTGGATTAGTTGTAGGAATCTCTCCAGCTCTGTTGCGTTGTGTTTTACTTAATTCACTAAACACGTGCATTAAAAAAAGAATAGCTGTTTTGTTGCTTGCTCATCCGGGCTTCAGGGTAACAGCTACCCAGAAACTGATGCTAATCTTGAGCAGTTTGTTGAGCGTTTCCTACTTTGGTGATAAGATTAGCAGTTTGATTTCTGATGCACGTCACAAAGTACTCAGTCGTACCTGGACCCATCATTTAGATCAGTTAGAACCAGTGACCTCCAGCATTGGGAGTTTTACATCTGAGACATCCATTCTGTGGGAACTGTGTTCTTTGAAAGAGTTTTGATGACAAGTATCCATAGCAAAGCAAATAAACATCCCTCCCCTGAAAAATTTCACTGAGATATATCGAGCACTTCACCACTGAACATCAGGGTTGTGTGTACATTTACGGAGGGGCACTGAAAGTGTTCAGGTTTATAAAGACAACTCTTCTCTACCTTATGGATATTGTAAAACACTGGGAGAAGTAAGATGCAGGACTCTTATTCAGTGATCGCAGAGGAAATGTTTAACTGACTCTACTGTCTGAAATGTCTACGATAGTCGATGAGGGTATGTGAAGTAGCACAAGGACAACTGAACCGCTGCACGAACCGGTGAACCGTTTAACTGCTAACATTTGTGCTAAAGGTCATGGTGTTGTAAAAGTTTTTAGATATAAATTTATCCACCTTTCTTCATTCTTATCATCACTGCAGGACACAACTTTGTTCACATGCAGGTAAAAAGTTTACAAAAAAGGTTTATTGCCATCATGTTTACCCAAGGCTGCTTGGATGTGATCTAGGAAAAGCCACTGTTATTTTTAAAGTTAGTATTATAACCATTTTTCCAGTTTAGCCCATAGTGTGTGTATGATTATTGTATGCCATCAAAATATCTCGAAATGATGCTTTTAGATTTAATCTCTTCCATCAAATTGTTTTGTGAGCTTACTGGTACTTTACCTCGTTCTCTCTTGCCTTTCTTACCATCCCTGTTTTAGTTGCATTTCCAAATAAGATCTAGTGTAGAAACACTTTCTCCAGTCAGAACGGCATCAGCATTATATCTCTGTGGATCATCAATGTCACAGCCAAGCATGGCTTAGTTTAGTTGATCATGTCTCTCCTTTCAATCAGTATTGTATATCGATATCGATTGATATTTCCAAAGTCCAATGCGGACCGTTGGCGCCTTTCGATGCCTAGCCTTTGGCATTGGGAGACTGTAGGCCAGGGGTCACCAACCTTTTTGAAACTGAGAGCTACTTCTTGGGTACCGATTAATGCGAAGGGCTACCAGTTTGATGCACACTTCTGAAATAGAAAATTTGCTCGATTTACCTTTAATTATACGTTATTATTAATGATATTAATCTATGTGAAGACACTGATCCTGTTAACGATTTCTCACAATAATTATCAACAATGATTTAACAAGGCCGGAAATTGATGAATATCAAAATGCAACACTTTTTCTATAACTCTCTGCAAGTATTTACATTTTCAAGTGATCACCTCTGCAACATTTTAACTAGCCATTAATAATTTTTTAGAAAATCATGAATTACCGGTACACTAGCATGCCACGCAAGCTACCATGCTAACTACTCACCTAGCAGCACACTACGAGGAGCGAGTTAAAAACAGCTTTTTGCAAACGGTGGTCATTTTTCACGAAACCGATGTAAAACTCCCAAAAACTAACAGGTTGCCATGAAGACCAGCTAGCTCTAATGTAATATGAAACATTTTTAAAAGTTTTTTTAATGTTGTTATTTTCAATTTCACACCAAATGCAAGGGTGATTTTAAAAAAGTATAGCCACAGAGGAGAGCCAGAGAGGAGCTATGGTGAGCTATTTTTAGAACAGGTCCACGGGCTTGTCATGTGGTCCTTGCGGGCTACCTGGTGCCCGCGAGCACCACGTTGGTGACCCCTGCTGTAGGCTGATAGGCTGTAGGCCACTCCACTAGTGGTTTATTTTCAGAGTGCCTTCTCTTAGCCTTTGCCTGCACCAGAGGCATAACCTACGAGGCAGCAGGTGGATTTGGACACTTGTGGTTCAGACCTTGCCAAGGGGTCTTAGCACGCTCGGGGTCTCACTGAGATTCGAACCCACGACCTCCTGATCATGAGCCTAGTACTCTGCTCCACAGTATTGTATATACTACAGTATATCCACAGAATATCTGTATATACACTTGCGGTACTGTAATACTTACATACTTGTAATACAGTAATCTTTGAGCACATGTCTTCAGAAGAGGGTAGATGGCGCTTGAGTAGCTCCTTTCACATAAAGCTGGGGTGTCCAACTCATTTTCACTGTGAGCCACATTGCTCAATTTAAAGGTGATCGAAGGCCAACTGAACATCTGTTCTGAAAAGGTATCGCTTCTCGCCTTTTGGCTCAGATCAAGTGTTAACAGCCACAAGCTAGCATGCCGTCTTTCTTGAGTCATGATTAACTATCTGTTTACTTGAAATAGTTTGTCGCCACCTAGTGGAAGCTGATGAATTAGGTTTCATGGTAATGATCGATGCAAAGAATGTATACATTCTTTGAAAGCTCTTCAAATAAAATGAGGCGGCAGGCCGGATTTGGCCCGCGGGGCAGAGTTTGACGCCTATGCATTAAAAGAATCATGTGTTATCCATCACCCTCTCTAGTTATCAGCTTCAGTTTCAAGTTTTGTTTGTCATATACAGTAACAATGGAACATCTGTTTTATGATATGGAGTGTGAGCTGGTGGATGAGAATTGGCAGGTGACTCAAGAATGGGGAGAAAATGGAGAGAGAAAAAAATGGTTTCGGTTTTTCTCTCAGGAAGAAATAGTTTAGTATTCAGTTGAGATACCGCTCTCTCTGTCCTCACACCCCACTTTGACCAGTCTGTGTATTCGAGTAAATTCCCCTGAAAGGATTCGCTCATACAGACATAAAGATCAGGTGTCGCTTTTTTAACTCTTGGCTGGGAGACACTGTGTGTGAAGTGTAATCTACAGATGGAGGCTGAGTGTCGACCAGTCTGTCCGTCTCACCAGCCGTCCCTTTGACTTTCTCTCAGTTGGTCTCTGTCTCTTGGACTGTCCGTCTGTTCCCGGACCTCACGTGCAGCTGGGAGTGTGCGAGCCACAGGGTGCTGCACCACAGGAGGTGCTGCCCTCTGGAGCTCTGTCTCACACTTGTATTCTCTTTGCCAGCCTCCATAGCTGGCTGTATGTTTGTCCGACTGCCACGCTGGCACATGCTGCCGATGTCACCCCTCCTACTCCCTCTATCTCTCTGCTGAGAAATGTCCTCTGGCTCACTCTGATACTACTCTCCATTCGCTGGAGGAATGTGATTGTCTCCATGGAAATCTTTTTGTCTTCTTAAGTGATGGATAATAATGATGTAGAAAATGAAAAATTATGTCCTGCTCCCTCACCGAGATATCATAGCTATCATGATGTATATTCAGTAATTTTATAATTAAAAAATCCCTAGAAGCACATGATTTAATGCTAAAGCACATACACTGTTTAAGTCAATTTATTTTAATACAATAATCAATTAAATACAAAACATTTTGATAAAATAATGGCCATTAAGTAGACACCAATCATTTTGCAAACCTACATCTCTACAACTCTATATATTGAGTATCAGTAAAGTTGCAGGATATTTTCATTCTGTCGCTCATCATTAGACCTCTCTCTCTCTCTGTTTCCGAAAAAGGCTTTATAACACCTCTCTTCCTGAATCGATTCCCAATCCTTCCTTCTCCGTCCAGCTATTTATCATTTCTGTGTTATCCCTACACTACATTTCTCCTTCATTCATCTTCAGTGATGCCTCATTCAGGTCGGAGTCCTGCTGGATCTGGAGCCAGTCCCGGAACGCTGTTTCAGTGCAGGGCATCACGCTATCTCATTCGCACTTCGGGTCATTTTAGAGTCCTTCCCATTTTTTAAGTAGTATTTGCAATCTTATCATTCTCACTCTCGACTTGCTGGTTGTCACGTAGCGAATGGTACTTCTACACACTGCGTCATGTCAGCAGAAGAGTGTGTTGTGCAGGTGGCCAGCTGTCCCTTGCTGCTCAATAATAAGTCTATTGTGCTGAAGGTTAACACTGCCAACAGCTTTCTCTTGAATAAGCAGTTCTGCAGTACGGCTTCTAAATTGGCCAATCACTGCTACGTTTAACCTCAGAGTCCCTCCAAGCGGTGGCCTTGCGCAATACCAGGTATACGAGTGTCAGAAACTCACTAATGAGGCTTGAGACAAAATATTTTTGTGTCTCCATCCCAACATCACCTCCATTGCCTTTTCATTTTGGTCCAGCGCTAATGGGGAAATGGTCAGAATTCTGTATGCATATTTTTGCTTGGTTCATCGTTATCCTCCTTGTCAGCAGCTTCCTCTGGCTCTATCCCCTGGACACATTATCCTGATGAAACAAGAAGGAAGTTATTGTATGAAGCCCTATTCTTGCTTGATGAAGCCTGTGGCTGGCTAGACACGGAGCTGCTCTCGTTTGGCTGAGTACTTTCCATTATCTGGAGATCATTATACATTTCATCCCAACAAGCACTGTGATCGCTGCCGAGAGGCTCAACAGAGGGCCACGTTGGCTGGTGCTGCCATGGTGAGATGAAACTGGCTCCTCAGCACTCACGTGTGCCCATCTACTGCCTCTCGCGCATTCACACAAACACCCACACAGCTGTGACTCCGGCTCGTGCCAAAAGGACCGACAGCGGCTTCGCTTTCTCAAGGATGCTCCATGTGATACCTGTCCCACAGGCTCTCGTTGCAGGAAGATAAATGTTACACATAAAGGTTAGAGAGGCACTGATCCCACTCTGTCTCAGGATGGTCTCCTACGCACAGCTGTGATGGGCAGATGCTCAGACAGGGCCTCTGGGAGGAACCATCCTGAACTTCAAAGGGGGAAGCATACTCCAGAGGTGCTCAGCTGTAGACCGCTTTCATCTCCCCACTCACAGAGAGATAAAGTCTCAAAGAAAGTTTTCCTCCCATCTTCTCATTTTCCCTCCTTAGTTTGACCTTTAAAACAATGAGAAAGTGGAATATGAAAGCTTGATCCACCTTGGATTACTTTACAATTACCATTTCTGGGTTTAAATGAGGTTTTTTTTGTGGTATTTGAGAGTTTGATGCGGGTTTGTTCTGGTGGTTGTCTGTAGCAGCGGCACTGGGTCAGATACAAGCTTGAGGCGCAGACTTTTCTGGGATTGGTTTTCATTGCTCAAAGAAATTTCAAGCTGTTCGTGATACCGATGTCAAAAGTTTACATCCACTCATCAAGGACACAAATATTATTCCATTTTGGCGCTTTTTTATGGCAGCTTTGGATTTTGGGCGATTTGAAGTGCTCGTCTTTGGTCAAGAAACATGATTGTTCAGCTTTATTAAAAAAATAAAGATGAGGAGCAGGAGAGAGCCTATCTCAGCTTACACTGGGTGAAGGTAGGGTAAACCCTGAGCAGCTCACCAGACCATGCAAGGGGTACCCTCCTACACAACGTTTTCCTTCACACCTAGAGCGGTCCTTTCCATAAAAAGTACCTTATTGACCGACTTCTAGCCAAACATATAATGTGAACTTTAATCTCATTTGCGAATGAAGTTTCCCAGAAATTACCCTGTTCCAAGGTTCCCGGTCTCCCCTACCCTGAGGAAACCCCCGAAAGCATTGGGAGAACATGCAAACTCCACACAAAAACACCTGGAACTCAAATCCAGGACCTTATCGCTGTGAGGCATATGTGAGAACTACTACGCCACCGTGCCACCCAACACAAGTTTTAATTAGTGTTGATTATAAATTTTAACTGGAGGGCAAATGTTACAATGATTCTCATGTCCATGATGTGCGCATATCAATTTCTAACCACATCTTTGTGATTTGTTGCTGTCTGAGCTATTTACTCTTCTCAGTGATCAGATACCACAGCCGCACAACAGTCAAGATGTAACTGCTCTCGCTTTCATTGTGCAGATTTGTAACATCACATTGTTGTCTGTGCTTGTACCCAGTACCCAGTGTGTAGTTTCTATCAGGCTTGTAGTAGTCTGAAGGGCTAAATAATCCAAATACACAACATTCTCATGCGAGTTTCATCCCTGGAATGCAAGTACAGATCTCATTCTGATTTCATTCTTCATACTTCTGAATTGAGTCACGCACGCTCTTCTAAACGTTTCAAGGCATTTGAGCAGCTACAGAGAGCGATACTGTTGAGACAGGAGTAAATCATCTGTTAACACCCATTAGCCTTCTGTCAGAGCAAAATGACAAGACATTTAATATTAACTATTTGGGAAATGTCAGCCCCGTCAGAAGGACTCCTTGAGGGGTCTTAATTACTTACCGGATTATTCAGAAACGGCTTGTTTTTAAAGGAAATGTGAAGGCCAACGCCAAACCTCTTCATGAGTGGAAATGAAGTCACTAATTGTAGCTGCTCTGAAATTCAAAGTTCGTTTGGGAGGGCACCTGACAGGTTTATTGACATTTGGCCTGGAAGTGCAGTTGATGACCACCAGGGATTTGAAGAGCATGTGTATATAATCATCGGAGCACTGGTATTAGAATAATCATATTCTACTCCTTAATTTAGCCCTAAAGCGGTGAAACGGTTGGCGAATATGTACTGGATCGACATGCGAGTCCTCCTTCTGGTCGTTCTTTTATGAATGAAAACTTAGAGAGAAATAAGTCATACTTTCAGGCGAGTGGTTTGAAAATCCTTCTCTGAGTCATCTGGCAAAGTGGAAATGAGAGAAAAAGACATTTATTCATTTGAATAGAGCCACACGTTTGATGGCGGTATGTTGAGAGACAGGGATGGAGGGACAGAGTGAAGAGCTGAAGACAGTTGAATTAGGAGTTAGCCAATGGCTGGAGCTTGGTGACGCTAACCCTTTAGGGACTGGGCAAGAGGCAGAGAAAGGATAGGAGTGATAATTATCCACAGAAATGAACCTCAGTGAAACGATACGCACTGTTGGACCCACCGTTCCAGTCGCCACGGCAACGCTGACCTACTCATTTGTTTTGTAGATGAGTAATTACATCCAATTAGAGTGGAGAATTAAAAAAAGAAAGAAAAAAAGAAAGAAAGAAATGGAGAAGTAGTAGTCTTTTGTTTCAGGCCGATAACTAGAACATTCATAATTGGATGATGCGATATGAGGGCGGTTGACGATAAGATCTGTGTGCATTTAGAAGCATGTGGTGTAAGCACAACTACTGTTTCTACTTAAAATCACCAACACCGGCCGGAACACTGGGATCTCGGGGTTATACATCCATACTTATTCTTGGGAGTGATGTACAGAGAGACTTTGTATTGGAGCTATTCTGGTAGCGGCTAGACTTTCCAAATATACATACATAGCGTGGACCATCTACGTATGCGTGTCAGTCGACTGGCTGTGATCTAGTCTGGATTAGCTTTCTAACCTAAATAAATAACCAATACATGTTCTACAGATACAAAGGTTAGGAGGATACACAACTTTATGATAATGCCTCAACCACATTGAGGGGCAAAATGGTGACTCGTGTTCGTGCAGCATAGCGTAAACAACTTGGCGTGTAATAACAGGATGATTTACTATATTAGGAACACCTTTCTGGTCAGAAGGTCCCACTCTTCCCTGTGCTTTAATTCTTCCCAAGACTTGCATCGGTTTCCTGATTTATCACCATTTTAGAGATGATAAAATATTTTGCTTTATTATTTTTTTTATATATATAACACTGTGTGTTTTTAGAGCTACTGTATACCTACACATACTCGCACTGCCAGCTTTAACACCCAATAAAAGGGTATTACTCCAGACCCACAGCGTGTGTGATGTATCTGGTTATTGTAGTTAGGATACAGTGTGGCAGCAGATGTCTGCGCAGCTCCAAAACACCATTTGATGTTTGTTCATTAGCATGCAGCAAATTTGCTCTCGCGCCGTACGAATAAACGCCTTTCTTTAATCCATACCCACTCCGCCGCCTCTCCCAGAGGAAGCAACAGAACACAATCAGTTCCGTCGTACACACCGTGGAGAGAAACATATGCTGTACCAGAGAAAGATCAGAGAGAGACCATTATTTCTCTAACTTTGATGTTAAAAGGAGTAAAGAGGCTCTTAGGCTCAATCGCATTTTGTTTCTCACCTTTGCCCGAAGTAAATCATTTGTATGCGTCGAAGAGAAAATTAGCGCAGGAAGATAACCAAGTGATTGCAGCGCTCCCAGATGGTGTCTTTTTCATGCTCTTGCCATCGACTGAAGAACCACTTTAATTTTTTTTCCCCTTTCGTGCAGGCCCATTTTTATTCATATCTTTTTACACTGATGGCACTATCATTAGAGGCAATCTACCTGAACAATAAAAGTCGTTTTGCTTGCCTTTATTAGATAAGACCTTCCCGGTTGCGAGATGTCGCCAGCTGAGGGTTAATTGTCCGTGTCAGAGCAAACAAAGCCGCCATGTGTATTTGTTGTGCGTGCTGATGTCGTCCTAGTGTCCTGTCGCTTCCCTCTTCCCAAAACCCACTCTGAATGTGCCGCCGCCTTGAACAAACCGCGGCAGGAAGCCGACATTGTGTGCGCCTGGCAAGGCCTAAGCCCCTTGGATGGCGTTTTGGCTGTGGTGGGGGAACGGTTCCTCTCTCACCCCTCCTCGCCTCATCCGTTTAGCTAATGGAGGAGATTGTGGCGAAGCCTTTTGTAAAGGTCGGCGCTTGTTTGTTATTAAAGATTCTAATTAGAGTGAGGAGAGGAAGCTGAGGAAGCTTGTCTAATTAGTGAGGAGCCCGGAACCCACTTTGAAACTCAAGGACGATGAGCTATTTGCATGCACGTTAAAAATGGATTAAACAGAAGTCGTCTCTTTCGCGATCCTTCTTTTCCTGTTTTTTGTCTTGCATTTGGGCTTAGAAAGAACAAGAGGGATTGAAAGGATGTCTGTTGACCACAGAAAGCATGCAGTTACAGAACAATGATGAGCAAAGGGCCAAGGGTCATGTGCCATCTCGGGAGCATTGCACCAGTAACGTTACACCAGTAGGTTTTTATAATCTTCCCCGTGGTTATCGTCTTCCCAAAGCCCTGGGTCTGGCATCACCGCATCCACACTCAGAGTCCCAATTCTGTCTGGGTTGGACCATTTTATGAGTCTTTCAGTGAAATAGAAAGAAATGGAGAAAACTGAATATGTTGGTAGATGAAGGTCACGTTTATGTGGAAATACATGCAACACTAAAATGGGACGGGGTGCTGATGGGGTATTAAGGACATGCAGCTGTGAGGCACTGAACAGATGTGTGTGTGTGTGTGCGTGCATGCATGTACCAGGTACCTGATTGAGGGACATGGAGATCGACAACTGGACAGAACGTGTCTAGTGTGTGTGTGTGTGTGTGTGTGTGTGTGTGTGTGTGTGTGTGTGTGTGTGTGTGTGTGTGTGTGTGTGAGAGAG
>JAQNCB010000008.1:21011589-21022036 GCA_030068295.1 Euristhmus nudiceps | reverse complement strand
ATATCTCATAAAACATGTTTTCAAGGTCAAAGGTGTACAGAAACTTCACCATGATTATTACTTAAAATACGTAGATTAAAGTAGGACAACCACAAAATGAGCATAAAATAGATCCCAAAGTTGGGGGTTCAACCCTCACTTTCACAGAGTTGTCACTGCTGTCCCCCCAGTGCCGTTAACTGGGTTATCAAAGGCCGGCCATGTCTCTCACTGTCTGTGGTGCGGGGCATGTAAACGAACCATTGCTGACTTTGATAAAGCGTAGGCCATTAGATTGACGTCAGCGTATTTCTGCCCTGCGATGGCCTGGCAAGCTGTCCAGAGTGTACTCTGCCCTCGTCCAGAGTCGGCTGTGATGGCTGTGATGGCTGTGATGCAATCCTCCCCGCAACCATAATGAGGATTAACTGGTTCAGAAAATGAATGAATGGGTGAATGAAAATAAAATAGGAAGGAGTGATGTACTGTCAGTGGTGGGTAAGTTTTCTGGGTTCTGGTCAGATGGTTTGGGGTTCATGTTCCAGCACCACTGTTGGGATCTTGAGCAAAGCCATTAACTCTTAAGTGCTTAAATAAGGTTTAAAAAATATTTAAGTCACTGTAGATGAGTTTGCCAGACGCGCCATATTTTCCCCGCCCTTGATGGAAATCATTATATTTGCTTTATAGTTGTCTTATTACTGTAAGTAACATACATACAGTATTTCAGTAAACAGATAATCTGGGTCCAGTGTCATTCTCCAGCTGCATGTTGTAATATGAAGCAGGAACATTACCCAGAAGGAAGTTGTGGTTGAGTCTATGGACGCTGTCCTGCCACTTTGCTGTTACTGACGGTATCATCTGCTCTAGGTGAGGCGATGCTCCGGGTCCGTCCTTTTTGCTTAAGGACACTAATAATAGAAAGTATGCTGAACTAGCGCCTGAGCTGATGTGTGAGTGCTACAACTGGCTTTAAAAATGACTTTGGACAAACTTCAACTCACGCTAGTCAGTGATGCTGTCATTATCTTCCATTTTGGGTGAAAGGAAAATGGTTTAATGATGTCCTGAGTTCCATGTGCTGTTGACCCTCCCAAATATTTATGCCTGGTAACCATGAATGTTGTCTTGTTTACCATCCGGAGGACCTAACGTGTCATGCCATATGTTTAATCAAATTTTAGAAATTATGAAAGGGTTTGAAATCGAATCTTAAAATTGTGAATTTCTTTCTTTGACGAAGACAAGATTGAATGAAGGGGCTACTGGAGAATACGATCGTGTGAATGGGCACCAATATTCAGCAATAATCTGCCACTCCACTCTGATCGTTTAGGTTAATCTGAGGCTCATTTGTGCAGACTAGCTTAGCATCCCAGTGATTTCCTCCATGTCTGGTTATAGTTATATTTTCTCATCTGTTGAAGCAGCTTGTCATGCGGGGTATTTCCGAAAATTGGAATGTAGCCATCTCTAGCCACTCTCATGAGCGCCACGCAAACACACACCTTACCTACATGACTGTGTACAATGAAAGCGTTTGTCCCCAAATGATGGCGTCCCACCCCTCACCCCTTAACCCCCTTCCTTCTCCCCCTTCCCCTCCCCATCCTGTACTGTATCTCCCAGGCTTCCCCGATTATGGGTTTTATTCCGCGCCCAGTGACCAGCGGGGGGCGCCCTGCTCCTTTGCCGACTATGGCTCCCTTGGGCCTCAGGCGGCTCAGATGCTGCAAAGTGAGCACGCCACATCCGCCTGCAACTCTCCCCTGCAGCACCTTCACAGCCCGGATCAGTTTAAGAGCCCAGGTTTGTATGGCGCGTTTCTGTCCTAGACCTTTGCTTCCTTTCCCTTTGGTCTTTTTTATCCTGTTTATTTTTTTCCTCCTTTCCCATTTTTATGCTTTGAATTTTCACTTTCCTTTGGTGACATCTTGCACTAGCAGAGAGAGAGAGAAATGCATCATCAACACATCTATCATTCTTTTGGTGTTCAGTAAAAATAGAAGTTTTACAAGACATGAACACCTGCATCTGATCGATTGCCCTGAATTGCTCTGCATGCTGGGATTTATTTAATGTTTTCTTTGAGTTACATTTATTTCTCCCTTCCACAAGCCTTTAATTTTGTGAGTTATAAATCCTTTGTTTGTTGTTTTTTTTTGCACGAAGGAACATCAGGATGCATGCAGATCGCAAGCATGCCAAAATGATTGAACATCACTTTATCACTAGCACACATACGGTACATATGCCTCTACAGCAGGAGCATGGTATAATATTTTTTACATCCAGGATGAGTTCAGACTCGGCCATATTTGCTTTCAATTATCGGCTTTCAAATACTGTAAGAATGTGTTGAGTAGCAGGATAATAATAATAATAATACCTACAAACCAAGTCCTTTTCCATTCAGACTTTCTAGGAGATGTCATTTGATATGAAGTGTTAACATCACAGTATGAAACCGAGCTAATTCCCTTGCTGTCACTTCACGGCGTGCATTAAGGCAGTGAGTCACCTTCACCCAGACACGTGTCTGATCTGACTTCTAAAAGCAGGCGTCCTGGAACATCCTTGTAGCATTATGTCGTAGCCTAATGTGATGCTGTGAGCTTGTCTTGCAGAAGAGATTTTCCTTCCAAAATGTAAGTCCTGAATAATCAGTACACGTTAATGAGTGCAAGTGTAAAATCGATTCGTTTTGACTGTAGAGTTTCTCGTAAAGGAGCATTTTGGAGTCATTTCACAAGTACAGTACAGACTCTGACGTGGCTCTGTTCCTTTTCCTCACTGTCACTGTAATGCTGAAATCTCACCTGATACATAAACCTGGTGACATCAATTCTAGTTTCTGATTCATTAGCAGCGATCTTGACCCTCCAGTCTCACAGCAAGTCAAGGCTCGTTGATTGGCCTTTTTTAGAAAGTCCCCTGGGTCTTCTTGCCTGCAGTGTCTTGAGAGTTGTGAGCTTGAATACGTGATGATCCAGTGTAGTGTTGCGTGCCGTTGTTCATCTGCAGTAGTTATAACGACTACCTTGGTGGCAGCTCCAGCCAGGTGGTGCGAGGCCTGCCAGGCACTCCGCTTTGCCTCATTTGCTTTGGCAGCCGACAAGGAAAGGCGTCTTTGTCCTTGTGCTTTACGCTGAAGATTACACAGATCTCCTGGTTTGGATCTGGTCCCAGTCTGGGTACATTTCAGCAAATTTAGCGGGACTCCGAGGGGGTATAAGACCCGCTGTACGGTACTAAAGCCTCCTGTATAGATTGGACTGGAGCACTTTCTGAAGAACACATAAAACATCTGCACTTTGTTCCTTTCACGCGGTTTCTTGTTTAAATAAAAGCATTGCTTTGCATTTGCGTCTGTCTTTTTCTGCCGCCTGCTTTTTCTCCCTCAACATGTTTCACTGCCTTTTCATCAGCCTTTATCAGGTAGACGTAAACAACACTTCTTTGTTGTTATTTTTTTTCCCCCACAGCGGCTTGCTAGGCAGTAAGCTGCATTTCTGTCTCTCTCTTTTTTGGCGATATATGACAGTAATATTGCTTTTAATATACCGTAGGTCAAGAACATTGAGAGATAAACTTCTATTGGATTAAGGCGAAACACGATATGAGGTGCTGTCAAACTGTCTCCTGTAGCTTGGTTGCTGTGGCAACATAAATATAATTAATGCATTGTGGGGCTTTTAGGGGGTCACAGCAAAGCACTTTATCCCTTAACGGTAGGCAGTGTGCGAGTGTGTGTAAGTCAGTATAAGATTAGGGAATCAAACACGTGGAGGCAAGATGTTCTTGGAAAATATGATGGCAAGAAACAGGTTAGTTCCTGTTATCACTTATGTTGCAGAAACTAAACAGTGACTCAACAGCCTCTCTTTTTTTAGCTTGTCATCTGTCATGTTGGAGGGAAAAAATTTTAGGGCACTTCCACAAAGGCATAAAAGCACCTCCTTGGATAGAACTTTGTCACGTCAGCGATTACACATGCTATTTATTTGTTTATGCAGAGAGTTGTCATTTCTGTGCAATTTAATATGTGGAGAAGGAAAAGCACCTTTGGTGAAATTTAAGAGATCAGAGAGCCTCTTTGTGCATGGTTTTGTGTTTCCTGCTCTGCTGACCAGTAGCACTCGACATTTTGCATCCTTTCTTTTTTAAATAAATTAAATACCTAACTCTGAGCACCAGTACAGGATACACAAGTCACCTGTACCTTAAAAACTGCTGCTTAAGCACAAGCGCCTGGTTTAATTAGGATGGTGCTGCTAAGCTACCAGTCAAAGCCAATAAGTGTAAATCATGTTTGCCTATTAAAGTTAATAGCAGGAGCAGTCTAGCCTGGGGGTTTAAGTTGAAACATAAATCCTCCTCCTCCTTGCACACAGAGAGCGAGAGAGAGAGACACACAGAGAGAGACACACGCAGACAGAGAGACACACAGACAGAGAGACAGAGAGAGAGAGAGAGAGAGAGTACAGTGCACATTCCTCAATAGAATCTGCCAATTACAAGAAATGAGGATTACTGTTGAAAGTGAAAATGGCTGTAATTGCTTAATAAGCAGGCCTATTAGAACGTGAGCTGTTTAGATAAGTCCAGTGTGGCTACTTATACCAACGGCCTGGAGCTAGTCTTTCTCACACCCTCTGTCCTCATTATCTCAATGTAGACCGGTACAGTTGTTAGGCGAACAGTATGACTGGGTTCGATGGTATGTACATGTGTGCATCTGTGCTTTTCTATAACGCCACTCGACATTCATGCTCATTCCGTGCTAGAAGTTTGACGCATTGAAGTGGAAAAGAGGATTTGTCTTTAGACCAGAAGGACGGAATTGTCTGCTTTATCCAGAGTGAACCGTGACTCAGATACCGTGTATTAGTCAGCATGTTGATGTGTCATCCCGGAGCTGGCAGGGTTTTGTTGTGACGGTGGCAGCGGAGGCGATTTAAAGGGTGCATTGTGAGTATGATGATCCTGCTCAGTCCCTTGTGAATGTTTGTCTTAATTTTATTGACCAGATTGCAATGATTGTACTGATGAGCTTAATGATAGTGGCGGCCCTGTGACCCTGGATTGGCGAGCTGCCCAGAGTGTACATCACCGTTGCCCAGAGTTGGCTGAGATAGGCTCCAGTCTCCATTGTAGGATAAAGCAGTTCAGAACAATGAATGCATGGTATTGGAAATTTGAATTACATAATGATGGGAGCTGACCAGTAAAAGGATCTTCAAATGTCGCTCGACCCATAACACACACCTGACTCGTCTGTTAGACTGGAACGTTTGCTATTTTAACTTAGCCGGTGTGTTAAATGAAGTATTGTTCAATGAACATCTGTGTAGTCTCTGAAAGTCCTGTGATTCCAAGTGAAGTGACCGCATGAGTCGTGCTTGCAGTAGAGGACAGCTTGACTGCATGCTGGATGCATCGTGTGGCTGCATGCTGAACAACTCTTGTGCATGACTTATCCCAAACCTGTGAGATTTTTCCCATACAGCATGTGTATTCACGGGAATATGACTTCAGCTAATCACCTCAGGAGCCCACACTACTTATAAGACATATCATCATAATATCATTATAATATGGGTTTAATGACAGTTTTCATACACTGTAGTTGATAGTAATAAGAGCTAAATGGAATTTCTGATCATTAGTAAGCATGTCAGTGCCACTCTCTTTTCCAGTGTATGTTTTTTAGCTTTACTGCTCTCAGTCACTCAAATGCTCCGACACGTCCAAGATCATATTCTCTCCACATACATTTCCAGCATTTGTTTCTCAGTCTGGGCGACTCAGCCCTGAGGACGTCCACTTCAACATCCTGCGTTTGTTTTTCTTTCATTCAGGCGCTAACCCTCCTCGGCCTGGAGCCTTCCCCGGTGCCAACAGTCCGGGGCCGGTTGCCGATCTGTACGGTCCGACTAGTCAGGAATCGGCTGTAGGGAACTACATCAGTGCTGCTAGCCCTCAGCCTGGCTCTGGCTTCAGCCATGGCATTGCCGTAAGTATTCCTCTCATCTAATCTCAGCACATCTGCAGTCTGTTCTCAAAGTACCTGTTTTCATGCCTTTTTACATTTGATTTCTTTTTTCTGGTTTTTTTTTTTTTTTTTGAGTCAAACCTTAATTGTGTCTGAATTCTGAAGGTTTCACTTAAAGGAACATTTTAACTCAAAATTAAATATACCCCAAAATGATTTCTAGTAGACGAGAAGTGAAGCTATTTAAAGTTCACGTCACCCAGAATTAAAATCTGAAACCACATAATCACGCTTATTCAAGATCACTTAACAACTCAAGGCTCTGCGAGGCGCCTGTGTAAGAACAGGTTTGTAGTGCAAGTTTATTTCACTGATTTGTCAGATGTGTGGTAAAGGAGAAAAGTGGATGAATTTTATTTTTTTGTCTAAAACTAGTCATCTGAAGACTGTTTTTATTTCAGCGGTCTGTAACGGGGGCTGTATGCTGAATTAATTGTGACTGTGTGCACACTGAATCAGGAGCTATTGAAATCCATCAGAATGGAACTGAAATTTATGGAAGGGGCAAAACATCATCAGAAACACTGAGGAGAGAAAGAAAACAAAAAAAAAGCAGCCTTCATGATTGAGAATGAGTAAATCGAATTCCGATGTCTCTGTAACAAGCAGCTGCTTTTGACACTATATCTAAACAAAACCATGGCGCCGCACAAAAGTTGCCTTAATTGGCTTTTTTCGCTGGCAGAGAGCAGATTCCTCCTCTGAATGTCACAGATGTCAGCAACTATTTCTGAATCGCTGCAGCTCTCAATTTGGAAAAACGAAAGGGTGCATTTGTAATGAAGTGCCAAATTGAAATTCAATTATTCACATGCTCAGTTTCGCACGACTAACAGTCTTAACCAGTTCAACAGCAGATATGTGCTTTATGATAAGGTGTACAGTGCCAGTCATCCCTGGCCTCCCCTTCCCCACCTTTGTGAAACGAATAGCCTTTTTTTTGCCCATTATATTTGCCGAAGAAGACTAATTATAATACAGTTATCAAGTAATTATCCTCGTTCTACGGATCACTTTGCATCAAGGCCAGAATCTGTGCTTCCTTTCTTCGCTGGCAGGCTGTGTGCACATACTTGCACGAGTCACGTCAAAATCATTAGCCGACGGTCAAAAAAACTCAAGATACCAAATGACTTGAACTTCTACTCTGTTAAACACTCACAGCACCTTGAAATAGAATTGCGAGCCATGCATCCATAGCTTTATTTATGCACGGTAGCGTTAGCTGGGATGCATCTGTGCACGGATTTGCTCGGAGACGAGAGGTTAATGTGTGGTGGTGCGGTTTCAGGTTCAGTTAGTTCCTCTGAGGGGGTTATAGGAGTTGGAGGCTGGGCCGAGAGCAGACGATGTCTCCAAGCAGCACATTAGCACGGGAAATCATGCAGAAGGCGAAATGCTCCTCTCTGTTTATTTCTGCGACACGTGTCAACAATTAGCCACGGTGCAGGATTGCAGGGGCCGCAATCCGGCGAATGACTCCACATTTGCTGCTTTATTACTCTGTATTACTGGCCCTGGAGGCTCCTTGGTGCTCTCGACTTCAGCTTTGAAATCTAAACGAGCTTGTGAATAGCTTTATCATTAGCTGATGAAATGAATCAACCATGTTAGAAAGGAAAAAAAAACACTTAACTTTGCCTGATCAGAATAATTAGGAAAGAAAACGCAATCAGTAGGAATTTAACGTTACAGGCTGTTGTACTCTACTGAGTAAAAATGTTAAGAAATGGGAGCAAACACTTCTTCCAAGTCTGCCTGATTAGAGAGCTAGACGCTGCTTGCCAGAGCAGACTTTGATTTGTTCATATGGATTAAACTTCTTTCTGAAGCGTTTCCGCCACGATCACAATGGACTGATGACAGGCCAGATAAGAGTCTGTGGGGTTTTTTTTTTTACGAAGAGACATGTTGACAGTTTGCCGTTTTGCCCCCTAAATCTGCCGCATGGGCGGTTCGCTTCACCAACGCAATCAGGAAATCAGACAGTGTTGGGAATTTGCATATGGAGGGGGAAATTGATCGTCTCAAGACCGAGAAGAGACGAGGGTGGACGGTTCATCATTTTGGAGGGTGTTTGAAGTATTCAAGTTATCCTGCTAGCATGATTAAGAGCCAGCACACATCAAACCTCCTGGATGGAAATAAGCAGTTTATGTCAGAGTCGGTAAAGCTGGAGTGAGCTGGAAAGCTAATCTAGCTACGCAGTGAATTTGTTTGTGATGCTTCAGTTCTATTCTCAGTTTAAGAAACCCTTCACCTGAAACAACTGTCTGTGAAGGAACAGTGTTAGGGCTCTGTTAGGTTGCCACTTTTTGCCACTAAATGTTTTAGGCATCTGTATAATTTAAAATGTTTGGAGTGATTTGTGTAAATAATACAGTTAATAGGCTTCACACCGGGTTCACTTTATTCACTTTTACATTACGTTTATGGCATTTAGCAGATGCCATTACCCAGAGTGGCTTAAATTTTTACACAACTGAGCAATTAAGGGTTAAAGGCCTTGATCAAGGGCCTGACAGGGGCAACTTGGTGGTACTGGGGTATGAACCCCTGACCTTTGGACCAAGAGCATCAAGCCACCAGTGCCTAGCAACATTTACTCCATAAGTTAACAAGGAAACTTAACACTTGTGTCATTGATTTAAATGATATGACTGCATGCTAGCACAAGTTGGGAACTTCCCGCACTTTGGTCTCCAGGTGTAAATATTGGAACCTGGTCACTGTGTGCTTCATGGTTCTCATACATCTATGGGGGCAGCTTTAGCTCAGTGGTTAGAGAAGTGGCTTTGGGACCGAAAGGTTGCTGGTTCGATTTTCCGAATCAGCAGGAAAAACGTGTGGTGGTGGGGGAGTGATCTGCACCTTCCCTTCCTCCACCTTTATGGCTAAATTTAGCAAGGCATTTACCAACGTGTGTGGCAGCCCTCTGCCCTGTGTGTGTGCACGCTCGCTTTGGATGGGTTAAATGCAGAGGCAATAATTTCGCTTGTGGGATTCATACAGTATAGCAAAATAAAAAGTTACAAAGGAAATTATCCAATAATCAGCATGTGCAGCAGAATGGCACAATAGCCCAGAGTTGGTATACTTTACAAACACATTCACGCTTTCTTATATTTTTTTCTTAAATCTGTTAAACTTATATTCTTCTTCAAGACCAATCCAGTGGATGAAAATGTACTTCTCTCCGAATTCTTACTGACACTGACACTAACTGTACTTTTTAGGGCCCCTTGATTGCAACGGCTTTTACAAACGGATACCATTGAAACCTAACAGGTGGTCGGTTGCCATCTCAGTGGAGGTATGATGTTTCCTTTATGTTGCTCAGTGGTGCTTTGTATCCATCTCTGTGTCAGCCTTTATGGTCTTTTCTTCAGTCCTAATTTCTCCTCCACCTGTTCTTGCCTTTATGGATCCATTCATGCTTTTTACATTTAAGCTCGAATGTTAGATGCATGCAATGGCAGAACGCAGTCACATCTTTTCTATCAGTAGTTTCATGCATTTCATTACAAGAAGTGATGGTGTGTTTAGACATATGCCTGTACTGTCACATTATCCTAAAGATTCTCTATCAGAGTTTCTCCAAACAGTCTATCGGGTTATTTTTCTAAATAAAAAGATACCTGCAGAATTTTAAATGTGCTGACATATTAAAGTTCACAAAAGTATGTAGTTATGGAACATTACTTACTTGTGCACTCCTACAGTTATGTAATCAGCTATGTGACAGCACCACAATGCAGGTAATCATGGAGATACAGGTAAAGAGCCGCAGGTAATGTTCACATTAAAGAAAAAGGTATTTCAGAAACTGCTGATGGCCTCAGATTTGATGGAAGAGTCCAGATTGTACCCAAAATGGTCCAAACAAAAAACATTTAGTGAGCTGAAATACTTTGTTGATCAGAGGGAAACATCAAATTTAGACCTTATCTCCCCGCACACACAAACAAATTATTGAACCTTCCAGTAGATGGGCTACATCAACAAGTTCCACCCCTGTCAGCCAAGAGCATGAATATGAGATCACCGTGGGCACAGACACCATAAAACACACCTGTTGCCTGGTCTTTTTCCATTCTTTTAACATCATGCACCCATGATAACCACAGATTCACCTACAGTAGTGTTCAAAATAATAGCAGTCCAATGTGACTAAACAGATTAATCCAGGCTTTTAGTATTTTTTATTGCTATATGGCAAACAATTTACCAGTAGGTGCAGTAGATTCTCAGAAAACCAACAAGACCCAGCATTCATGGTAACCTCCTGAATACCAGTAGTTCAAATTTTTCCTCTGTAAACCTGAATATCTCGCACCCACTGCATTCTACTGAGTTAACTCCTTTTGCTCTCTACAGAGGACGTTTAGGGCTTTTCAATGATACCAAATG
>JAQNCB010000008.1:20923484-20935017 GCA_030068295.1 Euristhmus nudiceps | reverse complement strand
AAAAAACATTAAAAAAAAAAAAAAAAAAAAAAAAAAAAAAAAAAAAAAAAAACACACACACACACTCCATGAGTTTTCATAACCTCATAATAATCTATTCATATCTAAATGAGTAGCGGATCCCCTCTCATGAAGCGCCATCTTGCACCGCCATGCTGTTACAGTAGCCAAGAACCATATAAGCTTTGAAAGTGAGGGGTTGGAAACGAATTTTCAGTTGGTTGCAATGTGGAACCTCACCACTAGATGCTGCTAAATCTTAAATATTGCACCTTTAAAGCAGCAGAGTCAAATCACAGTCAAATTTCATCCCAAAACAAAAGCCACTCTATTGCACAATTCATGACCACCAGACACATAGACAAGTACCACACAAGACAGATCACTCTCCATGCACATTTTAGACAAATTGTTGCAGATACTTTTTGACCAAAAACTATCTGGACACCTATGTTGTTCCTTCTCTAAAAGCTGGAACTCCACAGATGTGTAGACTGTCACGTCACTGTACCTACAAAGCCTAAACTTGTTCCGGAACAACAATGCTCCTGTGTAAAAAGCAAAACTGGATGAAGGCATGGACTGTAAAGTTTAGAGCATTCATACTTGAGCTTCCATTTTCACAGAGAAATCTGTTGTGGATCAGTGTTAAGGCTTTGGGTTACTGATTAGAAGGTTGGGGGTTCAAGCCCCAGTACCATTCTTGAGCACTTGAGCAGGGCCCTTAATTCCCAACTGCTCAAATGTATGAAAGAGCTGCCAAATACAGGGATCCATCACTTTTCGTGGTTAATGGGGGTCAAGACCCTACGAAAACACTGAATTTCCGCGAAGTAGGATCGACCCCCCCTATCTGACGTATGTGTACATGAATGTGTATATACTATCAATAAATACATATTCAACGATATAAAATGCTTATAACAACAATTAAACATTCAAAAGCAATGCATAAGATGTAAATAAAATAAAATACTTACGTGTAATTGTATATAGATGGAAATAAAGTACAAGAAATGCCTTGACTTCCGCCTTTTCTGTCACACAGGTCCAGTTTCAGAGCAGAGTTGGTAGTGAGCTTGCAGCCCTATTTAATAGTGAAAAGGTTAAGGGAAAGGCCGTAAGTTCACTATCGAATCTGGTTTGGGACGCGGCTTTTTGAAATCTCGCAAGCTGATTGGTCGAGACGAATTTCCCAGCAGAAGGAAGGAGGCTGGGATCTGATTCAGAGTCAGTAGCGACCCCTCGTGGCATTTTCCTGAACTTTTTTCCATATATTTCCATATTTTTATTTTTCAATGAATATTTTTTAAAAATTGCCAGAGGAACCAAAGAGATGGTACATGGATGCACTGAGAGACGATATGAAGCTGGTTAGTGTGAGACAAGAGGATGCGGAGGACAGAGATGGATGGAAACAGATGATTCGCTGTGGCGACCCCTGATGAGAGAAGCCGAAAGAAAAGTAGATTTTAAAATCTGTGATGCACTGAAGCCGCAGAACCTGAAGCGCGATATAGCGAGGGATGACTGTACCATAAATGTAAACCCTGAACTCAAACCCACTCAGCACCTTTTGGATAAAGAAGTCAGGGTTTACACATCAACTGTTCTTGTACCTTAAAATCAACACCTATTTCATACAATCCTTAACTTTGGAATGGGATGGACACACACACCCAAAGGTCCGGTCTCCACAAACTTTTGTCTACACAATGTATAAAATGCACTACATGGTACAATACCTACATGGTATTTATCATGAAAATCTTCCAGATGCATTTTTTTTTTCAGAATGGAGTCGTACATTTTTGCTGTCTATAATGTACACAACTCCTGCAATCCCTCCAGATAACTCCATCCAATTATATACATCACGACTGCATTATTGCATGCACTGAAAAAGAAAAATGAACGTGCATAATGCACAGGAACTGCTCGGTTCCACAATGCCCTCTGGTAAATATCAGTAATATGTTTCGGCGTTGATGCAGTGCTGCTATTATTCAGGATCTGGTCCTACCCCCCCCCCCATGCCACAAATAAAATAATGCCACAGAGGGAGCGAGTTGTGGCTTTTAACAGCTTTGACCATCCGCTGTTGCGAAACACCCATCACCATCCATTACTGAGAGTGTGTGTATAGGGGTGTGAGTGAGAGAGAGACAGAGAGAGAGAGACAGAGAGAAAAGGTGATTTTCTTTTACATGAACTGTACACATGTAGGGATCAGTCAGTTTACAAAACATGCCCTTGCTAGCCTAGCTCCCACAATGCATTGCAGAAGAGATGCACTGCAACAGATCCACTGGCCCATCCATCCTGACCACCCAGATGCCACAGGTAATCTTGTTCCTTGTTTGTCATATTGCCAGCACAATGAGAGGCGTCATCACTCTTACACAGGCCAGACAAAAGCGAACAGTGAAGGTCGGCAGAAGGGGCAAGGAGGCACACCAGATACTCTTGGTGCATGTTTGAAGAGAGGAATCACAAGGGGTGGGCTGGGGGTCCTGTAGTGTATATTCAGGACATCCCTGGATAAAAAAGAAGGGTACAGCTGTCTGTCCCAATCAGCAAACTGTCTCTTATCTGTGCTTGTATATTTACTGGCATAGAGCTTTGTTTAGCCTTTATTCTTGGAGACGACTGCATTGGAGAACATCCCAAAGACAAAAGGTCAACTGGAAACTGGCATGTATCCAAGGAACTACAGTTCAAACAGCTACACAAGTCCATGAATTATCTAAACAAGGTAATAGTTTACATTGTTTAAGTGCTTTATTGACTGTAAATCTAAAATATTTGTCAATGATTATAATGTTTGAAGGACAGTTCTGGCCATTAATTTCACATGTAAGCCTGTAGTGCCATCTAAAGGATGGCATGCATTACTAAAATAATCTTGGAATTAATAAATAAACCTGATTCAGTTTTATGTGTTGGTTATCAAAGCATGCTACTGCATAACTACATGACCAACGGCATCATGGTTTATTTTTCCATAATTAATCATGAAAGTCCTAAACTTTGCAATTATTGCTAACCAAAGAGATTTTACACTGAAAAAAATAAACAGACAACAAGTCATTATCATCTTTGGAGCAGTACATGTTCAGACGACTGCATCTCTATTGAAAGGTGTCAATAATTCCGAACTTGACTTCATTGAGAGCGCCTAGAACTGCTTCTGTGTCAGTCTCCTCCGAAATATCGGCATCTGAGTGGGTTTGCAAATTAAAACGACCAACAGAGGTGAGAAACTGGGTCAGGAACCAATCCGACATGCCGGGTACACCCAGGAAGTGTGGCTGATCAACATGATGGAGTGAGAACAGTGTTTAGGGAGCGTGATGACTCCACTTTGCTGTGCTGTGCAATGCCTATAAATCAACCTCTGCTACAGAAATTAAGCAGCAGACACTCTGTCCCAGAACAGACATAACAAAAAGAGAGGACGCGAAGGAGACAACCATGCAGCTGCTCACTCACGCAGTAGATGCAGTCAGACAAGACGAAGAAGATTCCACTCTCAGCTATAGAAAATTGGACATTTGGAAAAGAAAAACAAAAACAGAATAGAATAAATGATTCACAACAAAATAGACTTTTGTTCAAAAGTCTGAAGTTAAGTTGCAGAAAATCAGCAACTTTCAGAAATGTAAAATTTATGATTCACTTGAGAATACAAGTGGCTTGGCTACATGGGGGGTGGCAACAATCAGGTGTTATGTAGCTCTCTCTGAGACACTCTGCCTCTAATCTACTGCTAAAGCACCGTGTATAAACACCAGATTTTTTTTTTTTTTCACGGTGCATTTTTTTGAACCAAGAAAAAAACTAATAAAATAAATGTACCGGATCAGATTTATGACTGCACCTTGAAGACCCCACAATTATATTTCCCCAAAAACAAACAAAGCAATAAAAACGGTCAGTATGCCTAAAGATGGCTAAAGTGTTGCAAACTAAATGTATTTTATTTATATATTTCCTCACGCCAATATTTAGCTTGGTTTATCTACGATTGCTTTGCAGCACCTCCGAGCGCCAAGGAGCAAGGCAAGAAGTCCTGTCGGCAGAGGAGATTCACAGATGCGGAGAGTGACACAAGGAAAGTATAATTGGCAGTTCCTAATGGTAGGAAAGAAAAGGAGACTGGGTTGGGAAAAGTCAATAAAGTTCCGGGGGGGTTGGGTTTGAAGGAGAAACAGCGTGGAAGTTTCACTGAGCGGGGCAGACTTGTTTCAAAGTTCACATCAAATGTTTTGCATTTTTATCATGAGCACTACGTACAGATAATCCTTAGCACTAAAACAAGGACAGGAATATTGTTGGAACAAAGCTCTGACTCTCTTGATTCTCTTCCTAAACCAGACAGGTGGATTCTGGCAACAAAAAATACGGTTGATGCAGATTAGCAAGAAGAAAGAGAAAGAAAATACCAAAAAAACAACAACAAAACAGGGACACCGTACTGGAATTGAGTCGTAGAAATAAACGCTTCATGCTTTGGGGCTCAATGTCTAAAAACATCCTGTTCCTTTAGAGAGCAAAGTCTCAGCAGTGACCTGTCTGTAATTTGGACATACACACAGTAAACAGAGTAAAATGAGAAAAGCAATACTTCGCTCTGCTGTGTGCCAAAAGACTAAATATACTAAACGCACATCCAACAATCTGTTCGTACAGAGCAGGGACACTGATCGAGAAGCAATGGAGCAAAGAAAATAGAGATACGGCTGAAAGAAAATTGGCTGCCTTGACAAAAAAAAGGAGAGAGAAAAAGGGACGGGTGGGAGGTGGCACCGCCAAACCAGAAAGCACCAAATCAACACAAACAAAATGTCACGGCCACTCTAGACAAGAAAATGACTTGTCCAGTCTGTAATGACTGCAGTTCCTCAAGTGCCAAGTACTAAAAGCGTTAAAAAGCCCAGGTCTAGTTCAACAATAAGATCATGGGGAGAAAGCCAAAGTACCTCTCAGAGAAAAAGAGAGTTTAAATCCAAGGAAAATAAATGGCTTCAAGCCGAGTGCGAACACTGAAGACTAACAGGAAAAAGTCGACTTGCTATGACAACACAACGCATCCTTGAACATGGCCATTATGCCTTGAGAGTCTTTAATTACCGCTACCATGAGGCTATGCTTTTGGTTGGTTTGTGTGATTGTTAACAGGATTACACAAATAGTGATGTTCAGATTTTTATGAAAGGTAGGGCTTTCAAGGTCAAAAGTCAAAGTCAGCTTTATTGTCAATTCTGCAGTATATGCAAGACATAGAGAGAATTGAAATTACGGTTCTCTCTGACCATGGTGCAAAAACAGGCAACACTCTACAAAAGACAGACATTGTAATAAATAGACAGACAAGGCAAGTAAACTTCCTTTGAACAAGGAAGACTGTGTTCGATTTTAGAGATGAGGTTCTAGGTTCGACTCCTGGCTGGCTCGAGATAACACTTAATTTTGATCCCTTAGCAATATTTTACTGTACATTTGAGGAATTGCTGGACTTGGTGAAAGTTTGTGCTCTCTGACAGCATTTTGCTTAACACACACAAGTAGCCAAGAGTAAACAAACATGTGGATTTAGAGTACTTCAATAATGCTAAAGGCTACACATTAGTTAAATATAGCTCATGTTAAGTAAATGCTCTTTATCAGGGCATTGCCTTTAAAGCACGGATGTCCAACCTTATCTGCAACGGGCCGATATGGGTGCAGGTTTTCACTAAGGGTGTGATCAAACACAAAATGAAATAAAATTAACTTGGCCTTACCTGATATACCAAATGGATAAAACTTGAGGCTTGGTCAGAGTCTACAACCTTCTAGTGTCTAAAACATCAGCACGGTCTCCTTCTCTGACATCAAGGGATACATCACAATCATACTCATGCAGGTATCACTCTGTAGATAAACAGACAGGACAATTCCTTATACACCAACTATTTTCTTTCTTATTCAATTCTACCAAAGTGAAATTTTGACCATTTACGAAAAAAACAATGCTTTTTTTTCTTCATTACTACTTGTTAAACATTAAAGTTATTTAGCCATGGATACAAGTTGTGTATGCGGCAGTCTGGAATAAACCCTGGCAAAATGTGTTCATTTTCTACGACACACACTGGTTTAATGCACAGTCGCCCATGCTGGGAGCCCTAACGAGCTAATTGGCCGAGCTCTCACGAGAGGGTGGGACGGCATACGCTGACTTCCCTGTCACTCACAGCAATCAACAGCCAATCATGGGCGTCTGCGAGCTCATTCGTTCGAGGGGCCGAATGGGGCTTTCCCTCAGAGTGTGTTAAATCGTCCCCAAATACACACGGCACCTAGCATCGCATGCCATGGAGGGGGCATGTGCATGCTTTCACCCTCCCTGGTTAGTGGTGGTTGTGTGATAGGGAAGGCAATACTTGAATGGGAGTTGGATACGACTAAATTAGGGGGGAGGAACAGGGATGGATGGATGGATGGACACATTGCAGTGGTGGCCTGGTGGTAAGGTGCTGGATTGCTGATCCCAGGGTTGGGGGTTCAAGCCCCACTGTTGACAAATGTCACTGCTGTCCCCCCAGTGCAGCTAACTGGGTTACCAAATGCAGGCCATACCTATGGTGTGAAAAGAACCATTGCTGATGTTTGGCAAGAGTACGGCTGCAAAGCCGTGAGCTGGTTTCTGCCCTGTGAAGGCCTGGTGAGCTGTCCAGGGTATACTTTACCTTGCCCAGAGTTGGCTGAGATGGGCACCTTCCCCATAACCCTAACTAGGAATAAGCGGTTTGGAAAATGAATGAATGAATAATATATACATATACGCACAGAGTCAGCCCTTGCTATATCACGCTCCAGGTTCTGCGGCTTCAACTGCGGGTTTTTTTAAAATATTCATCGAAAAATAAAAAAATAAGGAAAATAGGGAAAAAGTTCAGCATTTCCCAGCATACGGCTTCCCAGCATTCGTTCTTGTGGAACGCTGCTGATGTATGGACGTAACTCTCTGTATTGTTTACTACAGTGATATGTGTTTGTGACGCCCTTGAAAATAGCTCCTAAACTTCCTCATCCTCCTTCTGACTCCTCCTCTAAACCGAAGAGAAAGCGGAAGATGTTGACAGTGGAAGAGAAAATGAAACTATTGGACATTATTAAGGAAAGCCATATCTATGTGACTGTATCGCGCCATTACGGTTTGAATGAATCGGATTCGGTTCTCGGAATAGGGAACAAGTTAAGGATGCTGCATAGGCGCTACTGACTCTGAGTCGGTTCTCGGTTGACTCGGCTCTGAATTCTCAAGTCAAATCTCGCAAGATGATTGGTCGAGACAAATTTCCCAGCATTCATGTGACAGAAGAGGCAGGAATATGAGCCTAAATAAAATTGCGTTGAAAGTTCTAAAAACAACATTTCTTACACTTTATTTACATCTATGTACAATTAAACATGTATTTTTTATATTTTATTTACATCTTATTACTTAATATTTACTTTTCTTTACAGCTTATGCATTCTTTTTGAATGTTGAATTGTTATAAGCATTTATATCATATGTATTTACTGATATTATATACACATATTCATGTTTATGGAAATTCGGTGTTCGCGTAGGGAAGAGGTCTCCAATCTTATCCGCAAAGGGCCGGTGTGGGTGCAGGTTTTTACTTCAACCAAGCAGTAGCCACACTTTCCAGCTGCCACAATCACTGATCTAAAAAAAAGAAAAGACTAGATTGTCCATTAGCATTTCAGTTTTGAAGCTGGGAGGCAGCCATCTTGGTGAGACTTGAGAGTCAGACTGTTGAAAGTTCCACTCAAATAGCATGAAAAGAGAAAAAAAAATTACATCCAAGATGTATATTTTTATTGACAAATTTCAGCAGAGTTTAATTTTGTCAATTTATTTCAAATACAAGTTAAATTATTGGTAAAGTTATATGGATTTAAGGTATTCTGCATGTAAACAGTAATATTTTTGAGGGTTTTGAAGATGTGTTGGCTTTCAACTGCCACATTTTGAGATCTTAAAGCATCTTAAACATCCTGAGGTCTCACCAAGAAGACTGCCACCCGGCCTCAAAACTGAAACACTAGTGCGCGATCTAGTCTTTTTTTTATTGGAGATCAGTGATTGAAACAGATGGAAGGTGTGGCTAATGTTTGGTTGAAGTAAAAACCTGCACCCACACCGGCCCTTTGCGGATAAGATTGGAGACCCTTGGCGGGTGCTGACCCCTCACGTTTCGCGGTTAATGGGGGGGGGGGGTGGTCGAATCCCTACGCGAATGCCGAATTTATGCGAAGTAGGATTGACCCTGTTCATCTGTGTGTGTATATAATATCAATAAATACATATTCAATGCTATACATTTTTATAATAACAATAAAACATTCAAAAACAATGCACAAGATGTAATTAAATATAAAAAATATAAACTACATGCGTGTTACTGTACATGGATGTAAATCAAGTACAAGAAATGCCTTGACTTCCACCCTTTCTGCCACACGAATACTGTTATTTCGGAGTCGTCCCAAACCGGAGTCGGTACTGAGCTTGCTGCCTTTCGCTTAACTTTTTCCCTATTTAATAATGAAAAAGTTTGGGACTTATCCTCTAAAATCACGCAAGCTGATTGGTCGAGACGAATTTCCCACAAGAAGAGGCTGGGATCCAAATCCGAGTCAGTAGCGACCCCTCGCGGAATTTTCCTCAACTTTGTCCCAATTTTAGCTTATTTTTTACTTTTCCGATGAATATTTAAAAAATAACTGTGATGCACTGGAGCGCAATATAGCGAGGGATGACTGTATTCGTTACCACTGTGAGGTAATTTTTTTTTTTCGGAAGTGCAGTATTACAGCAGGCCTTGTAGGGAGCGCTGTGCACTTTATTTACTGTCTTAAAATGCAGTTGTTGTTTTTTAATACACAAATGGAGAAAGACTTTCTATACACCAGGTATTACTGTAGTGATGAAAACACAGCAGCACACCAAGAGAATTTTTTTTATTTAATGAAGGGAAGATGCTCCCCACACCAAGTGTCTTCCTTTTGAAAGATGCTTTAGCCTGGCAGCATTGAGCCACTTGGCTTTCATTACATTACATTCACATCTTCTTAAGATTCCTCATTTTTGAAACGGGAAAATATGTGCAAGACAGTTAACCAAAAAAAAAAAAAAAATCATAATGCAATTAACAAGGTGGCGATACAAAGTTGGTCATAATTACTCTATGAACAGTTCAAACAGAAAAACGAATAAAATATTAGTTTAGATGTACAGAAATCCGTGCTCTTCATCCTGACTGCAAGCTAATCTCCAACTTCCTTCTCACTGACCCGACCCACCCCATTTTCCCTCCCAAGCAAGTCAGAGTTTTTACATTACAGCAGAAACAGACATCTGTACATTTTTATACCATACAAGGAGCACTATTATGTGCACACCACAATCTGTGTTTAAAACGTGCACAGACCAAAGAGAAGTAGACGTGCGCAGGCTTCACCATCAGTAGCTGTCCAACCATGAGCAAAGCCCACGCTCCACCAGGGCTCCATTCACTGAAATCATCTATCAGCAGACAGGAGAGACACCATCTTCTTAATTACTATTTACTGAATAAGGATTGAGTGTGATGTACTGTCATGCATTTAAAGATAAAACACTCAATGATTCCTTGGCGAAAAGAAGAGACCAAAAATAAAACAGCTATATGATTCACCATTTTATCCATCCATTCAGCCACATCATGCAACATTAAAATGTGATTTTATTACAACCCAGATTTGTTGTTCAAATTTGGGGGAGGAGGAGAAGAAGAAAAAAAAAAAAAAAAAAAAAAAAAAAAAAAAAAAAAAGTAGACCACTTGATAAAAGTTCCCCCCCCCCCCCCCAAGTTCAATATGTGACTAATAAATACCTTTGCAAGGTAAATTTAGTCATGTCTTCAGGATTTAGATGGGCAATTTAGTGGAATATTGTACCCCTCACCCTGGACAATTCCAGACCCTCCTTTTAATTTAGAAATGCATCAATCATACATCATGATCATTTATGCTTTTTCATTAAAGTAAAGAAATGCAGAAGTACTCGACCCAATGCAGTGAGTGCTTGAACCGTGACCTGATCTTTGACCCATGCCCTTAAAACTTGTACCTGATCAGAGATTTAGTAGTGAGCATTTGGTCAAAATCTGTTAAGGTTTAATGCCTTTCGTGGCCGGGAGTTCATGGAAGCTAATTGGCCGAGCTCTCACAGGAGGGAGGAGCAGCACATGTTCACTTCCATGTCACTCACTGTGACTGCCAGCCAATCATGGGTGTCTGAGCTCATTCGCACGAGGAGGCGGGCAGCGCTTTCCCTCTGAGTGTGTTAGACCACCCCCAAATATGCATGGCACCGCAGTTCAAAAAAAAGGCGGGTGGCTGGCATTGCATGTCACAGAGAGAGCATGCTTTCACCCCTTCTTGGTTGGTGGTGGTCATGTGATACAGAAGACAATACCTGATGAGTGGGATTTGGATACGGCTAAATTAGGGAGGAAAAATCCAACAAAAAGAAAAAAAACGTGAAGGGATTCAGAAGACAGAGTGCCCATAAGGAAGTCTGGACAAACAGCCCCATTCACACACAGAGTGAAAACAATGCCTCAAACACACCCATAGTGGGTGGAGGCATAATCCTTTTATCCAAGACTTTCAACAAGCCATTCAAGGATGCCTCCTCCAACCCTTTCTATAGTTTTAATTAGCAACAAAGTGCATTTGTTCTGTGCAAAAAGCACACTCCAGTTCTTACTGGCTTGAATGGTGCTCTGGGGCACATGTATGGAAACTTTCACGTTTCCTGTCGACAGAGTCAGGACTATATGCAACACAACAGACTTTTATCTAGGATTAGACTATATTTAACATCCATTAGGATACACAATTTGATACCAATATCCATATCTTTAGTACCAGTTATAAATTACATCACAGATTTACTCAATACAAACCTCTTCTCCTGCATTTCGCCACATGTGCACCAAGGGCAGTCCATTCTGACAGCCAGTAACCTATGAACCAAAAAACAGCATACACTCATTATTTAGAAATGAATAAAGAGCACAAGTCTCAAATACAAAGCTGAGCAGTAACTTTATACAAAAATCTTTGTCAAGCGCACTGC
Source organism: Euristhmus nudiceps (assembly GCA_030068295.1). NCBI lineage: Eukaryota > Metazoa > Chordata > Actinopteri > Siluriformes > Plotosidae > Euristhmus > Euristhmus nudiceps. Next base: position 20,923,832 of record JAQNCB010000008.1, on the reverse strand, counting down.
TAATTTCCAATACAGATCAGGAATAGGAGAAAAAACACTCAAACATAGCTTGGCTGTATCCTTTTCAGAAGTGGAGAATTAAAAAAAGAAAAAATATTAACCCAGAGATTGCAAGTTTGAATCCGGTTTAATGCACAGCTGTGCGTGGCCGGGAGTCTGTGGGAGCCAATTGGCTGAGCTCTCAAGGGAGTGCGGAATGGCGTATGCTCGCTTCCCTGTCACTAATAGCGATCACCACCCAAGCATAGGTGTCTATGAGCTCCTTCATAAAAGGGGCAGACAGCATTTTTTTTTAACAGTGTGTTAAACCACCCCAAATACGCATGGCACCGCTGTTCAAAAAGAGGC
>JAQNCB010000008.1:20853322-20864804 GCA_030068295.1 Euristhmus nudiceps | reverse complement strand
GTTCCACTTGGGTCCCTCTCGTTCTCACACATGTATTCTGTCTTGGTTCGGCTAATCTTCATTCCTCTCCTTTCCAGTGGATACCTCCACCTCTGCAGGTTTCCTTCTACCTGCTCCTTATTCTCACTACAGATCACTACAAGAACAATAAACGATTTGCTGAGATTGTTTTCTGCTGCGTGTTTCTCATGAGCCCCTCCTTGGTCCGGCTGCATGTACATTATCACAGGAATACAGGAATACTCTTGGGGGAGGTCACAAATAATTCATGAAGAAGTCTACTCCCTTAAATAGCAAAAGAACCTTTGGCAATACTTTGGAAATAATTCTGTACAACTTTTTCCATTTGTAAACATCACGCAACGTGCAGTAATCGATGACGTGCACTGATGGGACCCTGCGTCAGAGAATACAAGAAAAAAAAATAAAAATAAAAACAGAGTAGAAACAGTCATTTTCTTCCATTTCCTTGCAGGTATTGAGATAAACACAGACTGATATTTCTCTGTGGAGATCGTTGCCATGTTGTGAGACATGAATAATGACATTATGAATCTGTCAATGATGAAAACAGGGCCTTTGTTAGGATGTAGTCGTTTCCCTGTAGGAGTACAGTGTATAGCCATCTTGCGGTTGCCAGTTATATTACAACAGGTCCTATAATTTAGTGTTGAGTATACGCAGATATAACCATATCATTACAAGCACATAATAAACCTACATTTATGAAAATAGGCTTTATAGACGAGACTTGATTGGTTAACAGACTCAAACAGACATGATCAAATCAAACACAAAGTGCTTACCGGATTCAGGTATGGGTGCTGCTTGGCCATGTTGATTCTGTTTAACTTCACACAAGGCTGGTTTACTCTCCAAACATCACATGATGTCATATACCAGCTAGCGCTTATCTGATCCCGCCCTTATATCGTAATATAAAAGAGGAATGCAGCGACGCAGCTGATACTCCAGGACCCAAACAGATCGGGTTAATAATTACTGACGAGCAGAACAACTTTCACACAACAAAAACTCGAATAGGATGATTTCTCCTGATCGAGGCCCAAATAATTTCCTTTTGATTACAGCAAAACAAACAATCAATAAAACAAATAATTAATAAATAACAATTAAACAACAATAATACTAATAATAATAATTAAAAACAACAACAAAAAAATAATACAATTGTTTTTAATGAAGAGATCTAAACAAATGTGAAGCTTTTTAATATATAAAATGAAAATACGATCCCTAACAATACAATAATAATAAAAGTGACAGGGCAGCATGCCGGCGCAGTGGCTAGCATGTCCACCTCACAACAAGAAGGTCTTGGATTCGAAGGTCTGAGCAAAGGCAGGGTTGCACCAAGAACAGTTCACCAGTCCATCATAGAGAACACACACACACACACACACACACACACACACACACCTAGGGGCAATTTGGAACAGCCAAACAGCCCAATGTGCATGTCTTTGGACTGTCGTAAGAAACCAGAGGAAACCCACACAACCATGGGGAAACACTCTTGCTGAGCCCGGGACTCAAAGTCAGGACGTTTTTGCTAGCTAAGATGTGCTAACCACTAGGCTACCGTGCCACCCTATACAAAAGTGGAATACAAGTTGAAATATATTGCTAGTAATTGTTGCGGTGTAACCTAAACAATCCCCCATGTGTGCGTTTGCTCTTTTAGACAGTACACTGTTAGAAATGCGAGCACAGATTTATTGTTTGTCAAGGAGGAAAACAGAAAAACGTGTATCATATACAGAATAACAGCCACATGCAATACAAAAATATGTATTTGTATATGACAGGACATGTATTGACCCATTCTTTAAAAAAAAAAAAAAAAAAAAAAAAGAAAGAAAAAAAATGTACAACTATTTTACATTTTTTTTACATGAAAAAATATATAGATATGTACATCTGGAACAGGGGAGCAATACATATTCAAAATGTGGTACATTATATATTAATATATATATATAAAACGTCCATATAAATATGAAAAGAATTCGGTTCATTCGCTGTACAATAAATAAACTTTTGTTACACGTATATTTTACAAGTCATCAGTATTTCGCAAACCACAATACACTCCAGGCTTTTATTCTTACATCATATTATTCCCAACACACACACACACACACACACACACACGCACACACCACTAAACAAATAGATATTACAAGAGGTAACGGTCACTAGCTCGATGAAACATGATCGCGTCACTGCTTCCTATTACTATTAAACATTTTATGCTACATGAGGAGGAAACGTGAGAAAACAGCAGTGCTTCTCTTTGGCTCATTGTCAGACTCGAGTACACACTCCAACCGGAGACACACATCCTGTTTACCCCAGCAAACACTTCATATTACTGCCCTGACGTGTGAGGCCATGGCTGTTTCAGCGCTCACTGTGGCGATTCCTCCAGCCCCCCCTTCCCTTCCTTGCTACTTTTAAATATTTATCTAAAGCCAAAAATACAATTTTACACCATTATTATTTCCTAATTCAAATGGAGCTAATCAACAAAAACATGGCTGGTGTGGCAAACTAGCTTTTTAACATTTCACTGCAGCTAATATAGCTAACAAGTGATGTTAGCATCTTGAAAACTGCATGACTAAAATAATAATAATAATAATAATAATAATAATAATAATAATAATAATAATAATTATAATTATTATTATTATTATTATAATTATTATTATAATTATTATTATTATTATATTAATTCAAAAAAAATCACACACTCACCTTAAACTGTTGAGGCAACAAGTAAACTTTTGAAATCTTGATAGAATTAATCATTATACCAGGGGTGGAGATTAAGACGACACCGCTGGCCAATGTCGAATAAAATGTCTGTAGGACGAGTAAAATTAGCGAGCAAATCATCCTGCCGGTGACCTGATTAATCCAAGGGGCAAACAAGATATAGTGCTGCTTACCAGCAAATATGAATAAGTAGTAGATTTCCCTAGTTCTGTTTGCCAGTAGCTTATTTTTGCTAAATTCCTCTCATGTTATACTACCATAATTTTTGGACTATAAGCCGCTACTTTTTACTTTGAACCCCGTGGCCTATGCAATGGTGCGGCTATTTTACGATTTTTTTAATGCCTAACGGCCACCGGTGGGCACTCTCTAGCAGTAAACGCAAAAGTGAGACAGATGTGAGGAAAGATTACGCTAGTTTTGGTTTTGATTTTGAACTGGGATTTTCCGCATCACGCACATGCCCTCATCATGGAAAACGCACATGGTGCAGCGTTTAAGTTAAAGGCAATCAAACGGGCCGTCAAAGAAGGAAATAGAGCATGATTTCAGTGGCATTCGCGCGCAAGAGGAAGATAGTGAACGTTGACTTTTTCTGGTAGGCTAAATTATGTTTTATTTTCTAACCAGAATATGCTATCATGTTGGTGCAGTTTTTTATTTTCTAACCATGCAGGCACGTTGATGGCGTGTTGGTGCCATACTGCCGATTTTCAGGCAGAGTTTGAAAAAAGCGTGTCTTACATTAAAATTAAAAAACAATCTTCCGTGTACCGTCTTTCTGTATAAATATCTCATGTTAAAACAGGAAAACCTGTGGCTTATATTCAAGTGTGGCTTATGTATGTACAAAATTTATTTTCTTTTAAAATTTAGCAGGTGTGGCTTATATTCAGGTGCGCCCAGTAGTCTGAAAATTACGGTAACTTTATCGTACACTTTTAGCAGAAGGAACAGCCATCTTACGGCCAGTCAAACAAAACTATCTGAGCTAGGTACAAAAACATCAGCAGCAGTGTTGTTAGGAAGGTTATCACCTAGCTAGATTACTCAAATTTCCTAGTACTACTTTTAAAATGAATAGTTTGTAAATAGTTTTACTATTTAACCAATTGTAATAAAGCTTACTTTAATTTTAGTGTCACTATTAACATAAATACGATAGAGAGATTAGTATCTTGCATTAGCACTTAGTATGTTCCTAAGATTTATGTCTAAAATGATGGAGGTTCTGGCTAGTTCAACTGTTTTATCAGCTAATCAGCTATGTTGTTCATCTTTTTTCACAGAATTGTTTTTTTTTCTCCACCTGGCTATATGTTCAAGCCATTATACTACAATAAACTGTTAAATTCCTTTTATCAAATAAAATATATTATCCACACTAGCTGTTTTGCTTTGTACGAAACATTCTGATATCCAAAAATAGGTTGGGATGTTGTAGCAGCCATCTTGTAACTAGTAAAATAATAACAGTCAACACTGTGAAAAGTGTGTAAGTGTTTAGCCTAGCTAATAGTATATACTTGTATACCAACAGTAGTTATTTAAGGTTCTTTAAAGCTATTTTTACCATGTAAAGTTAGTTTTTAAGGTAGCTAGCTTTAGTCTTTTGCACTGAGTTTTTAAAAATATTTATAGAATTAAATTATATTAATAAATTTGTGTCTGTGTCTCATTGTGTAGCATAGCTACTTATAATCAGAAATAGCAGTGCTGATAGCAAAAATATTAGCCAGCTATCTACAGCTTCTGCATAACAATTTTTTGGGCATAATTACTAACTATTAATAGAAGCTAATTTTGAAATATATTTTACTGTAGACCTTTAAATATAGATAGAAAAAAAAACATGTACATTTCTCTTTTAACTTAGACTTCCACACAGTAAGATAATAGCACGATTAGCTTTTAAAATGAAGTAGTTTATAGCTAGTAAAACTTTCAGACTGAACAGCAATGCAGCTAAACTGGTTTTTATGCTATTTTTACTATATAGCTCCTGAGGTAGCTAGCTAGCATTGGTCTTTTGTATGAACATTGTTTTAAAAATGTTTTCATTTTACACACACACATACTGTATATGTATATATTTGGATTTTGTTACTAATTTTGGTCAATTTCATTGATGAACAGACATAATCTAAAGAAAGAAGACCCCCCCAACCAGCTATGATGTAACTATAATTCGGCTGTTATATGCAAAATTAGTTTTGTACGTATTGCTGTTTAAACAACATTAATTTTAATGCATGATATGTGAAAGTTGCTTTTTTGCTACAAATTAGAACAAATTTCTGCAAACAGTAAACTTAATACAACATATTTTAAATTACTGTGCAAGACATGATGGTGCTTTACCAGGTAATATAATAGAAATGTGATATTTATTTTGCTGTTTATGGGTCGACGGTGTCACTCAGGGAAGCTTACTAAGGTGAGTGTGTGATGATTTAGGCACACAGTTCATGCAATTACACACTACGGACTTTTCTCTTCCCTCATGAGCTCCGGTACCAACATGTTTTTGTTGACTGACTATATTCTGGGTAAGGGTGAATTTAAAAAACAAAACAAAACATTTTTTTTTTGGCTATCCTGTTCCTTTTAAAGACATTTGGTGTTGATAAGTCATCAGGCACCAGTATACAGCAAAGGGTGTGATGGCATTTATAGTCAGTCTGTGCAGAAAGACCATGACGAGTGAGCCTTCGTATCAGAGAAGCAATAGTGCACATCGTTGAAGGGAAGGGCGCAGGTGCATCCAGTTACAAGGGAGTGAATTAATGACCTCGCAAAAACAAGGACAAATGACAGGCTGCCACGAGAGGGGAAAAATAAAATTCCACCAGGCAGACGCTACATATTCATCAGTCCAGGACGTCGAGAGGAGAGAGAGAGAATAAAGAGGCTGACAGCGCACACTCCAAAGGGAAGAATCATAAACGGCGAAGACAAGAGTTTCTCAGTATCCGTGCATTGCCAAGGCGCACTCCTCTGCAAAGACAGCAAGCAAAGGCCGAAGATCACATGGCGGGAACGCTGGGAGCAGGAAGTGCGTCTCGTTTCTGCTTGGAGTCCACTAATTCTTTATTTCAGGATGCATGCAAGGCAGATCCAGGGCTTTTTATTTTGCATTGCTTTAGTGTTTCAGCTACAGCCTGAAGGATGGTGAGAAAGAAAGTCAGGCAGAAGAGAAGAAAGAAAAGGAAGAGGTTAAATTGTTAACAGAAATATCTGAGGAAGGGAAAAGGATGTTTATTAATATAAAAACAGGGTCAGATGTTAGTGTGGTTTCTGCTCATAGACACAGAGGAGGACAGAGGTTGGATGGGGGAAGAAAAGAAAAAGAATGTTAACAGTTTACAAATACAAGCATCTTTGTGTGTCAGAAGTCATAGCACAAATTAGATCACATGACCAGCAACTCAACGCTAACTTTGTTTTTTTTTTCCCCCCACTCATTGAGCCTGTGTAAGCAAATCTCACAGAATGGCCAATGTTTTTACGAATATTAATGAAACTCAGGGTTCGCCTCTGTCATTCTGTGACATTTGATGGGAAAGTTTGTGAAAGTGTTTCAGAAAGACAGTTGGCGAACATTAGCGGATGTTAGTGACGGAATTGGCGATGGTTAGCAACGCAACGATTTGCTACTCTTTTGCCACTGTTTAGGACCTTTTGCCAACTTCCGGTAAAATGCCAGGCAAATGTCTTGAATTTAAAATTTTGTATAGTCTTTGAAAGACATGTTTTTTCTACCAAATTGTCTGTAAGTATTCACCACAGTCACCAACTATTCTTGAACGGATTGCAAACATTTTTTACCATCATCAACTATCCTTTAATCGTTCGTCTCTCTCAGGAATGTGGAGATTTGTTGGGGAAACTGGCAGAATACTTTCTAAATAGCTCGCAAATTCCGTGCATAGTTGGCGAACTGTTGTGGTCTGTGATGCTATAACAAGGTGATTCAGGGAGCGTTTGGCAAACAGTCAGAGAACAATTCGGCACAATGATCAAAATGATGATGACTGTTCGCAGGGATTCACAGGCTGTTTTTGAATTTAAATGAATTGTTCATCAACAAATCAACACTCAGTATCTCACTGGCTCAAGAATTCTGGGTGAATAGTTCAAATCAGCAAAAGGACCGAATTGCTAGTCGTCTTCTTCAAATGTTTATCACTCAAGTGTGATGCTGACTTCAGCAATATTAGCTCAGAGAGCGCAATTTTTTGTGCACAGCCAATCAAAAGGTTGAACATGTACTTTCTTGTTTTATATCATGAAATACCTGATATTTTCATATATTTCATATTTTACACATGTATACATGCAAACTATTGAGTAGTAGCGTAACTCAGGTTTGCTATTTGTGGTCATTCACTGTTTCCCAGAATTCACTCAAAAGCCAGTAAACTAAATACAATTTTACAAATGTTAGCAGACAGCACGTGTCCCCACATCTCAGTACTGAGTCTATGATACCTACTCTGCGGATTTCCAGAAGTGACCAGGATGCGAGAGCCTACGGTTGAGCTTGGGCAGTTTCTCCAGCATGTCAGCCAGCTGTGTGAACGTGGCCCGCTCGTGCAGGTCGTACGCCCAGCAGGCTGAAAGGATCTCCTAAGAACAGGTTCATATCAAAGACATGGAGTTGACCAAATATGGAAGCGGCACTGAGATATAGGATTAAGCAGTGTTATCAGGGGGATGTGTATACGTTACATGTGCATCTATTATAAAAAAAATCTATTTTTGTTACACCAGCCTAAAATAAGGGTGATTCATTAAATTATGTAGTTATACTTTAATTACTAATCAAACCTCACGCATCCGAGCGATTAAACACATGATGGCTCACCGTGATTTCTTTGCCCAGGTTGATCTCCGCCAGCACTTTCTGGATGCCCTCACCGCTCCCCACCTGCCAGATAGTGGCCTCTACTGGCTGGTTTGTAATTGGCCAATCCCTTGCTTGTAGCTCGTACCAAATAGTGCTGGACAGATGATTTTTCTGTCAGTTGCTAGTTTCAGCACAAAATCAATCCAATGTAACAAAATATGAAATGCATTCTTACCCAAAAGCATACACATCCGCAGCATTGGAAAAGGGCAAACAGTCCTCGTTGTTGCCGGGGCTCATCTTACGAACGATCTCCGGAGCCAGATAGCAAATCCAGCCGTGAGGAAGCTTTAGTTCATTCTCTCGCCTGAATACATGAATACAAACATTTTTTTCCCTCCAAACACATTTAAGATATCATGCATGTCATACATTGTCTCATCAATAGAAATAGGAAGAAACAACCTTTACCTTCCCTCCTGAACCACCCCTGAGATCCCAAAAAGGCCAAAGTCAGCAATCACAACTTTGTTAGTGTCGTGAAAGACGTTCTTCGATTTCAGGTCCTTATGAACAATGCCTTTCGCGTGCAAGTAACCCATTCCCTAATGGAGTAAAAAGCCAATGAGGAAAAAAGTGACAAAAAGATGTACAAAAAAAGAAAAAGGCTATGATCATATGCATGCTAAAAGTGTATAGCTACTGGTAGCTAACTCGCAGTCACTCACTCATTTGTCGAACTGCTAAATCATACTAGGGTTGCAGGGAGGCTGGAGCCTATCTCAGCTTACACAAGGCGAAGGTATGGTACACCCTTAAACAGCTCACCAGTCCATCGCAGGGCCAACACACACACACGTACACACCCACACACACACACACACACACACACACCGAGTCACACTTACACCCAAGAGCAATTTGGAAGAGCCAATTAGCCTAATGTAGATGTCATTGAACTTTAAGTGAACTGGACTTCCCAGAGGAAACCCACACAAGCATGGGGAGAACCACACAGAAACGCCCTCACTGAGCATGAGACTCAATCCCAGAACCTTCTTGCTGTGAGGAAGACATGGCAACCACGACCCTAAAGCAGCTAACGATAAGGCTAATTAATATGCTGGTTACCTTTACAATCTCCTGGGCGATCTGTCTTGTCTTGTTGATGTCGAGCACGTTCTTTGTATCTCTCACAACAGAGTACAACGTCCGGCCTTTGCAGAAGCTGAAAAGGAATTTTAGGTTCAGTGCAGAATTATGACAGCCATCATCACTACCATAAGTGCTATTTATTATAATTATAGCAAAATGAGATGTCAAATATCAGACAAATGCAGAGATTCAGTCAGCTGTAGACTGGGTAAGAATTTCACATTTGCAAATATTTTAGCTTTATGAGCTAACTAGCGAGAACTCCTGACAGGATTTTAAACTATAATTTATACATTTTCATAATTTTTACAGCTAACGCTATTCAGTTAGCTGCAATATGCTAACCTGACAGGAATTCTGCCAGAAATAATTCAACTTACACAAATTATTTTAAATGTTTAATATTAGTTTTGGCGGGCTAGCTAACATAATGCAAGTATGCTAGCTAACAGTAATCAGACAGGATATTTGAAGTGATTAAGTCATAAAAAACGTCAAGTTTTCCACAAATACTGTTTACATTGGAAGTGGGGACCTGCTCACCTCCACTAAGGATGGTGTTGGGAGGTGGAAGAATACTTTGAGAACCTCCTCAATCCCACCAACAAGCTATTTGTGGAAGAGGAAGAACCTGGGGGTTTGGGGGGGCGGTTTCTATCCATCACTGGGGAAGAGGTCACCGAGGGAGTTAAAAAGCTTCTCTGTGGCCAGGCTCCGGGGAGGGGGACAGACAGACAGACGAGATCCAGCCTGAATATTTCAGAGCTCTGGACGATGTAGGGCTGTCTTGGTTGACACGTCTGTGCAACATTGTGCGGTCATCAAGAGTTGTACCTCTGGATTTTGCCTTTAATTGTCACCACGCCTCCCAAAGCTAAGCCAATCTCATCTCATACATCCAAGTACCAAACTGAAATTACAGCTTATAAAGAGGCTTGAAGGAGGTGCGTCAGTGGCCAGTGTTTGTGAAGAATTTGAAGTTAAAAAACAAACGGTAAGTGATATTAGAAAATCAAAAGAAAAGTTACAAACGTTTGCTGTGCAGTTTGATGTTGGTTCGAGTAAGGACAGTAAAGGTAATGTACGCGATGTGGAGATAATGTCCGGCGCCGATAAGCTTCCTCGCCACATGGGAATAAACTGTAAGGCTTCCACAGGTTGGTTGCGGCGGTTTGGAAATCGTCACAGTATATGTAACAAGGTGGAGCACGGCAAAGAGGGTAAAATTAAATGTTAAATAAATGACTGTACTATGTATTACAATATGTATTACATGTATTTACTGTACAGGTACAATATAAATGTATTATTTGGGTGTTAAATGTTCAGTACTACTGTGCTTTTACAGAACTTTGAAGTGATTTTACTTATATACAGTATGTAGTATATACCCCCCCCCCAACGAAAAAGCACTTCCCTCTAACAGATTATTCACTCTAACGGACACCCCATCCCCCCTTTTAGTCCGTTGGACCGAAGTTCAACTGTATTCACTATTCCTCCTCTGTACATGTCCACATTCTTAACAACATATCGGATTAGTTTCCAGTGATGATTGGACTCTGCCAAGGCTGTCCTTTGTCATCGGGCTCTGTTCATAATTTTCCTGGAGAAAATTTCTAGGTGCGGCCAAGGCGTTGATGGGTTCTGGAACGGGTCTGGAATGAGGTCCTGCCCCAAGTGGAGTTCAAGTATCTCGGGGTCTTGTTCACGAGTGAAGAATGGAGCGGGAGATCGACAGACGGATCGCTGCAGCCTCTGCTGTAAAGCGGAGCTTGTACCGGTCCGTCATGGTAAAGAGGGAGCTGAGCTGCAAGGCAAAACTCTCAATTTAGCAGTCACTCTATGTTCCAACCCTCAACTATGTTCACGAGCTTTGGGTAGTGACCGAAAGAACAAGATCGCGGATACAAGGGGCTGAAATGAGCTTCCTTCACAGGGTGGTAGGGCTCTCCCTTAGAGATAGGGTGAGAAGCTCAGCCATCCGGGAGGAGCTCGGAGTAAAACTGCTGGCTCTCTGTGTTAGGAGGAGCCAGGTGAGGTGACTCGGGCATCTGATTAAAATGCCTCCTGAATGCCTCCCTGAAGTGGTGTTTTGGGCATGTCCAACCGGGAAGAGACCCCAGGGTCGACCCAGAACATACAAGAGAGGCTGTCTCTCGGCTGGTCTGGGAACCCCTCGGCGTCACCCCAGGAAGTAGCTGGGGAGAGGGACATCTTAACCTCACTGCTCAGGTCGCTGCCCCACAACCCGATCCCACGGAGGAAGATGAAGATAAGGCATAAAAACCTTTTCCAGTAAATTTCAAACTTTTTTTTCAGTAGATTTAAAATAAAGCTTCTGCTAAAGCTAGTTTTTCTCATAATTAAAATAATTTTAATTTTACTTATCTATTTTTGCAATCAAACTCTTTACATGTTGCTAATTTTCACTCCTGAAGGTAGCATTACATTAGCTAACATAACAGAATTTCTGAGAAGAGCTTTTATTTAGATTAATAAATCTTAATATTCATCACTTAAATACCGTATTGGCCCGAATATAAGACGGTGTTTTTTGCATTTAAATAAGTCTAAAAAGGTGGGGGTCTTCTTTACATTCGCGGTCTAGACATTATACCCATTTCTGAGCATTATACCCATTCACACCGGTAGATGGCGCCAGATATCTTTAAA
>JAQNCB010000008.1:20820556-20833102 GCA_030068295.1 Euristhmus nudiceps | reverse complement strand
CACTGCCCCCAAAATGCAACCTATACTCCAGTGCGACTTATATATGGTTTTTTTCTTTATTATGCCATTTTTGGATGGTTCGACTTATACTCCGGAGCGAAGTATAGTCCGGAAAATTCGGTAAATGAGTATAAATTAAATTCCCACATCTTATTCAACTCTCCTCCATTCATTCATTTTCTGAACCGCTTAATCATAACTAGGGTCGCGGGGAGGCTGGTGCCCATCTCAGCTGGCTCTGAATGAGTGCGGGGATCACCCTGGACAGCTCGCCAGGCCATCACAGGGCGAACACTCACAACCATTCACACTCACACCTCGCGGCGATTTGGAACTGTCAGTTAACCTACTGTGTATGTTTTTGGATTGTGGGAGAAATCTGAGCTGGGAATCAAACCCAGACCCTCTTGCTGTGAGGCGGACGTGCTGACCACTACGCCACCGTGCCGCATTATTAAATTTTCATCTCATTGAAATGTTAGAAAATGATTCATCCTCATAAACTCGTCCAGTTAAAAAAACGGATTTTATATGAATGATTTGAAAGCGATTAGAATGGAATCCACCGCTTTAATGCAGCTGCTCATTATTTATTCATCAAACCAACATCAGTTATCATCAGTGCATCAGATTTACACTATTGATTTATTACCCGTAATCTTTACAGTTTATTTCCTGAGGAATAAAAGACTTGAGGTGTGTTTCTTGTTTAATGGGAAAATAATCCTGGAATGATTAAACTCTGTACGTTTTCATTAATTCTGTGATACGAAAACAATGTTTTCACTCCCATTTTTAATAAAGTTTGTATAATGAATGTCTTCGGAGGGCCCAGGGAAGGCTCCAATAAGCTTTGGAGATGATCCAGATCAAATTCCGGATCCAGAAATTTTTAAAGGATTATTTAACTTTGTAAAAGATCAGACGATTTACTGGAAGTGCAGGAGTAAATCAGGCTCTGCAGAGGGCAGTGTTTTATTCTTCAGTTTTATTCTTCTTTGTTTTTTTTGGGCTTGGTTGGGGTTTGTGCTCTCGGAGTGCTTCCAGTTTTTTTTGGAGACCTTTATCTTTCACCAAGATTAATTTACTCAAAAGCAAACCACTTAAATCATCCAGTAGTCATGGGGAGGCTGGTGCCTATCTTAGCCGAATCTGGGTGAAGGCAGGGTACACCCTGAACAGCTCACCAATCCATCGCAGGGCCAACACACACACAGACCCATACACACTTACACACACACACACACACACACACACACACACACACACACACACACACACACACACACACACACCTCGCGGGAAATTTGAAACAGCCATTTAGCTTAGTGTGCACATTTTTGGACTGTCGAAGGAAACCGGAGGAGCCAGAGGAAACCCATTCAAGCACGGGGGAACATGCAAATTCCACACAGAAATGCCCTTGCCAAGCCCTTGAATCTTGAGGACATGCTAACCATTACACCACCGCACCACCAGAGAGGCAGATATGGACGCTAACTCTACCATCAGAACAAGAAATCAGGTTACAGGAAGTCGTGCAAAGCCATTGTTTATGTTTTCAAGTTAAAATGGTATTTAAATTGTCTCAATAGCTTGGGAGTTGTACTGCAAGACATTGTATAACCCTGGAAAACATTGTTTACCTTCGTTTCCTGCTACTATTTGAGTGAGAACCTTAAAAATGTTGAAGAAGTAAAGTGAAATATCATGATCCAAATAATACAGAGCTCAAATCTCAAATATCAGGACGTATTTTTCATTACTGTTCACTTCTATTCTACAGATGAACAGGCTTGGTCTGAAAACCTATCATTTCCACATGTTCATCACTGTCTACAAACACACAACAATGCAACCCACATCCCCCCGCCTTGCCAAGGACATACTGGACTGGAATCTGTAAGAGCTGACTCAGGATCAGACAGCCGCAGGCTCCAGGCCAGGCTTTACCCAATCACAGCGAGCCATCTCGTAATATTCTGCTGAGATCATCGAAAGCTTTTGATACCCTTATATCCACCGCAGCTCACAACTCCCGCAGGCCTCGGACAAGCCAGCGCAAAGACGGGATTTGACAATGTCTTTTCCGTCGTTGTCCTGCCATACAAACATTCACGCTCAGTGAGCAAGAGAAAGGATAATTGCCACAGCGCTAATGAGCTGAAACTAATTATACACAGACGTATTGAGGTATTTGTGTGAGCTAGTGTTCGAGGTCATTATTAATGCATAACCGTGGAGACCCAGACGCCAGAAATTCAACTGAGCACGCTGCAATACAAGAAAGTCCCAACCCATCACATGTTACATCATGTGGTAAAAGCAGGTTCAGTGACGGGTCAAAAGTGATTTCTGGAAAATAGCAATGCAGAAATCGTAGATGTTCATCTGTTTCTGTGTCAAAAGATTACATCATTAAAACACAATTTGTCATCTAAGGGCAGTGGTGGCCCGGTGGTAAGGTGGTGGATTACGGATCAGAAGGTTGCGGGTTCAAGCCCCACTGCCAGCGGGTTGTCACTGCTGTCCCCACAGTGCAGCTAACTGGCTTATCAAAGGCCGGCCATGTCTCTCACTGTCTGTGGTAACTGTGGCGGACTTTCGCCAAGAGTAGGTTGCATAGCTGTCAGTGTGGTTCTGCCCTGCGATGGCTTGGCGAGCTGTCCATGGTGTACTCTGCCCTCACCCAGGGTCGGCTGAGATGGGCGCCAGCCTCCCCGCAACCCTAATCAGTTCAGAAAAGGAATGAATGAATTTCGTATCTACCAAACCACTTTCTTTCTAGGGATGCGGTGAGGCCGGCACCTATCTCAACCGGAATTGTTCGAAGGCGGGGTACACCCTGGATAGCTCGCCAGACCATCGTAGGCAACACTCACACTCACACCTAAGGTCAATCTAGAACAGCCAATTAGCCTACTGTGCATGTCTTTGGGCTGTCACAGAAAACGGGAGTTCCTGGAGGAAACCCACACAGGCTCATGGAGAACGTACAAACTCCACACATACACTCAATCCCAGGACGCTCTTGCTGTGAGGTGGATGTGCTAACCACGCCACACGAATTCAGACTCCAAACATGTTTTGATCGAGTAGGTGAGGGGGGTAAAAACAAGGTGAATTTGAAATAAGTGGTTAAGGTCTTGGCTTGTGACTGCAGCTACCGTTGGGGGTTTGATCAACACTCTTAACCCTCAATTATGTGCTTACGCAAGCTCTGTAATTGGATCGGATTCTGCCAAAACGTGTAAGTCACTCTGGATAAAACCATCTGCCGAATGAATAAATGTAAATGTGGAAGAAAAAAAAAAAAAGAAAAAGAACAGCAACAAATCCAGCCCATTGCATGATTATATCTCATCTACATCATGCCACTGCGCTTGGCTCTATACCCCAGTGCAGTGAGCACACCATCTGACTGAATCTCTCCCCCACAATCCCCACTTACTTCCCCTCCAGCAAACAGGCCCGTCAAACAGATATAAATAGCTGTTATTATATGGAAGCACACAGCAAGCATACCTCCTCTTGGGGGGCGTCTGTGCTGCTGCCATGGCAACCGGGTGTCATTAGAGCGTCGCAGCAAGTGACATCAGCACTCACAAGTTCACTGTGAGGCTAACACATGGCTGTGTCAGGCCTGGCTTCCTCATGGATATTCTCTCTTCCAGGCCTTGGAGATTTGCAGCATGTCTTTTTTCATTCCTCCCTCCCCACCCTGGTGACATGTCAGGATCTTTTTTGAATAACAAAATGTGACATGGGAGGGAGCGTCCTGCGAGGTAGCAGCTCCCCTCCGATTCCTTCGCAAACAAAATAGTGCCGGCGAGCACAAGAGGAATTTTCCAGAGTGCTGACCAGAGCAAGTGACAGAAGAGACAGGGCCAGAGATCTGATATCGGCCTCAATCACTTAACAGATAAAGGCACATCTATGGTCATGTGCAAAAATTTCGGCACCTTTTGGTACAGACCATGTTCATGCTTAGCCGATTATTTGCTGTTCTTATAGTGCTTACCGTTACATTATAAACACTGCCGGGTCAAACCTTTTAAACACACCTTATGTTGTTATGTTATGATCTGATCCTTTCACCGAAAAGAGTAAAAGAGTAAAGAGTAAAGTGGTGCGAGAGTTCGGAAAAGTACACTGCCTTCACAGATAATTGAACATGTCTTGTCCGATCTACGGGTTATTTCAATACAAAAGAATAATAAAACACAAAATTGAACAACCTGTAAACTGCAAAATAAAAACGTACCACAAGGGGAGAACAAAAAAGAAACCCTCCCTCACTGTTTTTTAACAGGGACAGGTTGTGCAGACGTCTCTGCCGAGCTGCAGCAGCTGATGACGCAGGGAGGACAAGGCACAGGGTGGAGGGGTTAAAGGGGGGAGCATTAAGGAACAGGAGGAGGAGGAGGAAGAAGAAGAAGAACAGGAGCATGAAGACTAGCTTGCTGAGACTGGTCCTTTCAGAGAGAGACTAAGGCAGGCACATCGCTGACGCACGCACAAGCTCTGTTACCAGGAGGCTGGCGGCCATAAAGCCAGTCATCCTTTTCACACCTCCACCCACCTGCCAGCCAGCCTCCTCTAATCCCAGCCTTAATGAGCGCAGCGAGGATCTGGGCGCCAGTGCTCCAGAGGCTTCCAGCCAGGTTGGGTCCATCACGCCATCTCAGTGAAACCTCCAAACCCACCACACTGTATCGAAAATGTTCTTCTACCGTACACACAGCTGGAGATGAGAACGTTTTTCTCTATTCGAAAACATCAAGCAAAAGGATAAATCAATAAACTAGCGTGCGCATGAGCTACAGTGTCAAGATTTGTGCGAAAGCAAGAGTCTGTTGCCAGCAGTACCACACTATATAAGCTATGGATAAAACTGGAAAGCCATGAGTCAATTATGTGTGCATGTCTTAGCTTATATACCAATCAGCCATAACATTAACACCACCTGACTGGCCTGCAGCTAGGCAGCCCCTGCACTACACTGAAAGCTGCAGTGCACTGTGTATATGTGTTCTGGACCTTTCTATTATAGCCAGCATTAACAGTTTTAGCAGCTTGTGTTACACTTGTGTCACTCTTTTGTGAGATCAGATTAGATGTGCTAACCTTTGTTGGTCTTCCCACATGCATCAATATGCCCTGAGCAACCATGACACACTCGAAAGTTTCAGAATTAGAATCAGAAAGTTTACTGGTTGTCCTGACTTGGTCCACAGTGGGTACACATGTGCTCCTTTACACCTGAAACCACTCACAAGAGCTCCTGCTTCGGAGATGAATAGATCCAGTAATTTTGCCATCACAGTGTGACCGTTGACAGAGTTACTCCTTGCGCTCTGCTCATTTTTCCAGCGACCAACACATCAACGAGTTCACTTTCAGTATGTGTACGGCTTCGCTAATGGAACAAAAAAAAAGGCTCTCAAATGGGACAAACCCAGAAATTATATTTTTATAAGCTACTTTTATACGTACATTTTATATTTTCCCAAACTACTGTTGTAGGCTGATTTAAGCAAATAAACCACTCGATATCCACACATTATTGCAATTATTAGCACATGAAAGATTTACAATAGTAATAAAAAAACTAAAAACAGGAGGTGAATTGTGTGTTTCATTTTTGTGTCCGCTGATTGAGACATTAAAGTAGGCATGCCTCAGGGATTCCCCGCAGATTTTCAATGACTTGATGTTGTTTAGTTTTGTAAACATGAAAATAGTCTCTCGTTTTAGACATTACTTACATAAGGACCAAATTTTGTGGAAAATTTAGAAATATAAACACTGTGTGGACAAAGTTGGTGTCTGTGGAGCTCACAAATATTTGCTATTTTTTGTGGTGTAAAGTATAAAACCATAACAGTATCACTTCCATATATTTATTTCAATACATTAATATTCATGCAATGCAAGCAGTGTTTAATAGAGTATCACAAATGTTAAACAACTTTCTCAATTCTGATTATGTTCTGTTTTTGTGAGTATCGGTGTCCGTACAGAAACACCCTCTAAATCTCTCACTTTGGAGATGGGATTTAGGATTGTGCACATGCGACAGGATCCTTCTAGCAGACTGGACAGATTTTGATCTGTTCCACATTCATATGTACAAAAATGATGTGCTTTCCGTGAACCTCTGTGCAGTTGGACACCATGAAACTCACAAAGAGTTTTCGGCAGACTAACATACGAAGCATGCCAATTTTAATGCACACAAAGTTATAGCCATAAAACATGCGTATCATACTGAGGGATGGTTTTGACTCTCAAATGGCTTGATTGAGATCTTGTTTTATTTAACCTGAACATTTAGACTAGGTGTCCCGATTTGACCCCAAGTGCAGCTAACAGGGTTATCAAAGGCCGGCCATGTCTCTCGCTGTCTGTGGTAAGAGGCTGTTAAAGAGCCATTGCTGACTTTCATAAAGAGTAGCTGCATAGCCATCACTGTGTTTCTGCCCTGCGATGGCCTGGTGAGCTGTCCAGGGTGTACTCCTGCCTCGCCCAGAGTCAGGCGAGATGAGCGCCAGCCCTCCTGCGACCCTTTTAGCCTTTTTAGGATTAAGCGGTTCAAAAAATGAATGAATGAATGTCCCAATTTGTGGTTCCATTACCAAAGCCATACACGTATAATACATTCCAGTATAATAAGATAATCAACGTTACTCACCGTCAATCTGAAGGAGGCCTATCGGGTCTGTGGAATTCCCAAGGCAGTGGACGGGTACTGACAGGCCAAACATACTGCAGCTTGGGCTGTCCCCAATTAAAAGTGGTCTCAAAAGTGGATTAAAAGCTTCTCATCTCAACTGGGGATGTTGTCGCAAGGTGGAAGGAATACTTCAAGGAAGTGGGTGGGTAGAGGGACGTCTGGACCTCACTGCTTAGGCCGCTGAACCCGCGACCCGACGCCAGATTAAGCGAAAGAAGATTAATGTTATTCACTTCCTCTCTGTCATAATGTTTTTCCAAGTTATTTAATGTTACATAATATTTACTTTTGCATCTCATTACATTTTAATTCTGAAAGCTTCTCTTCAGACAGTTTTCAAGAGTTAAGTGCCTTTTGCAGCTCATTTACTCTCATACTACATATTCAATAAGCACAATACACACCGGTGAAGGAGGCATGAGCATCCTTGTGTCCTTGAAGACTAAAAGACCAAAGAACCATGCACTAAAACCAACAGCATCTTGAACAAAAACAAGCACATGGAGAGTATGGAAAAGTGCCTTCCTTTGAGATCAAAGCTCAAACAACCTAGCATAGCTAACAAACTGGTGCATAGATTAAACTCGTGCGGAGGATACTCCTGGCCTTGATATGAGAAGATTTATTCCCATTTAATTCAGGTCGGCTAAAGAATAAAAGGCAAAATGTGTGACAAATTGAAAAGGTAGATACTTTTGTTCACAAGCTTTTCACTTTGATAGGCTAATAAAAGAGCAGCAGAACACCACTGAAGCACAGAACGCCAAGGTCAAGAGCATCTCACTGTCTCAGATAAGGGTCACTTATAAAACGAGAGCTCTGTGAATACAGAACTATAGTGGAATGTGTTTCAGAGTGGTGAAGAAGAAGAAGAAGAAGAAGGCGGTGGCTTCAGGTTAAGTGCCAACATTTAAGAGGCTTCGTGTAGCTTAATCTCCTCACAGAGACCTGCAGGTGGCCAGAACAGTAAATAACCTCCACCTCGTGTTTCATCTTTGGACCCTGTCTGACTTTTTTCTTTTTCTTTTTACAAAGTTCAAACATTTGAATGATGCCGAATACAATGTCAGGAGCACTGAACCTTTAAGTCAACATGTCAGAGAGATACAAATCCTCCCCCATAGCCATCGGTCACGGTGGGCTGCGGTCAAACCAGCTCAAGGCTCCAAAGAAAGCAAAACAACACCCAGTTCTACATCCTTTTGTTTTCTCTCAGCCTATCTTTGCTAACATTGACTTTGGGCTTTGGCCAATGCAGGACGTGAAGAAGACAGATTCAAGTTTTTGTGTGTGTGTGTGTGTCTTTACAATAAAGGCCCAGCAGACATGGAAACCTGATGTCCATTCAAACAAGGACTTCAGGTTCCAAGCCTAGCATCGATGAAGCTTCTCAAGAGACTTTAATGTAAACGATTTAATGCATTTGATGTAAAGTGGATGTGGAAGATGACTAGCCACGGCTCTTCACAAGAAGTTGTGCATCTCCTCGCAGCATTCTCCCGGTTTAGCACTCGATAGAGTATTTAAACCAGTCCTGCTGAGGCCACAGAAGCTGGAAATAGCTCTTCTAACAACTGGCTAGAAATTTCCCCCAACACCAGCCGCAAATATAGTATAATATGAAAGCAAATATAATATCCCACTAATTTAAAAAGTCTCCATTTTGGGGACGTTTTGGTGTTGCATAGACCTTTCATGAACGAACACACACACACACACACACACACACACACACACACACACACACACACAGCAGGTAGTTAGGGGATCACAGCCAGCACCAAGAACAATACATTGGTGCAAGTGTGACGTTAGGTTTCCTAGCAACCCTGACTCAGGGCCTTCATTGGCATTTTTCCCCCCAGAGTGGGATTTTCCCACAGACTGAAAACGTCTCCAGAAAATTAGCTTGAGATAATGGACACCCCCACCTCTATAAGACGTCCACCTCAATAACAGCCTGATCATCATGCCTTAGTTTAACCGTTAGCTTAATTTACTTCTGTTTGAAAATCATGGAGGTAAAAAAAAAAACATGCTCAATAAATATTCTCAACAAGTCCTTTGATTCATCATGCACATCACCCCTTCTTTTTATATCTTTGCAAGCACAATCCACTACAGAACTCTCATTTTAAGCAGGCTCGGATTTGAACGGGGGTGGCAAATGTACACTTGCTAATCGAGAACAAAAAGGCAGAGCTGAAGAGCTGCGTCACTGGATCTGTGTGTTATGGCAACATCGTGCTGCCCGTGCAGAAAGAGGTAAACACACGCACGGCACTACCATGGCAACGCGTCCATGACGTCCGCACACATGACGGACGGCTAAAGGGCATGGCCACGCCTGTCTCGTCAGAGCTGCAGAGAGACTTAAAAAACAGCAACAATGGAACAAACATTAGATATTACAGTGATGCTAATGAGGAAATGATCAAACTCTGTGGGTTCATAATCAGTTATAAATTATATCAAATGGTCCAAATAAATAAACTATATGACAGTTTCCTTTACGAAGTGGTTCTGCCTCATTAGCAAGGTCATAATGATTACGCTAACTGATTGAGGAATTAGCATTAAATTTGCCGCATGTTGCGATCCTTTTTTTAAAAAAATAAATAATAATAATAATAAAAAAAACAAAGCCACCCACAAAACTCTGTTCACCAGGTAGAACTCATGACCAACCAGTAATTTCTACCTATGTTAGAAAATTAAAAGTACTCACAAATCGCATTATTGTAAAATATAAGGGCTAGTATAGTACAATAAACTTAACGAGGCATAGTTATGCTAGCAAGCCTTTGCTGGCAAACAAATCACACAAGTGTACAAGATGTCTAAGTACAGCTTCTGCTTAAAGAGACCCAAATAAACATATAATAAAATTTGTAAAGTTAGGATATTATCGATAATTTTGATTTGCATGCATATTAGCAGTAATTGTATATCTATAGCAGCCTCTGCTAATTCTCACAGTATACACAATATGTGATTTAAAACAACACGTGAAAATATCCAAGCACACACATATGGCTTTTAAGCAGAGTAAAAACACATTACTATGATTACATTCTTCTTACTAGCATTGTAATGTTAGCATACCTGACTTTAATTAGAAAACTTAATCAACAGCATTGTGTGTATTACTACATCCACCAAGGAGGAGATTATGAGATTGGTTGTGCCTCTGTCTTTGTTTGTGACCACAATAACTAGAAAACTAATGGATGGTTTCCCACAAAATTTCAACCAAATGTGGGTCTTTGGCCAACGAATTGCTGATTAAGACTTGGGTGTGATCCAGATCCAGGACGGTCTCAAACCATTATTCATTCATCTTGTGAACCATTTAGTCTAAATTAGGGTCACGTGGAGGCTGGTGCCCATCTCAGCCGACTCTGGGTGAGGGCAGAGTACACCCTGGACAACTCACCAGGATATCACAGTGCAAAAACACGCTGATGGCTATGCAGCCTACTCTTGATGAAAGTTAGCAATAGGTCTTTTATATGCCTCTCACCACAGACAGTGAGAGACATGGCCGGCCTTTGATAACCCAATTAGCTGCACTGGGGGGACAACAGTCACAACCGTTGACAGTGGGGCATGAACTCCAAGACCTTGAGGTCGGTACTCCAGCACTTTACCACCGGGCCACCGTTTCCCCTCAAAACATTATTTAAAAAAAAATATTACTCATTCAGGTAAAGATGAGGAAATCACTCATAATTCCCTGGGAAAAAAATACAGCGCTCATAAATAAGTGCCAAACTGGCCACCAGGGGGCACCGTAATTCTACATCTTCTGCCACTATAGCCTGGGTAAAGACGAGATTGCACTACATTGGTGGAGGTCTGCACTCTCTGAGTGCATTCCTTGTTAATTTATTTTTAATATTTGTATTATTCATTATCAAATATATTTTAAAGACAGACAATCTGTACCATCCTTATTTGTTTACAATGAACAAGAATAACAAGTAGTTCATATCAATAGAATTATGCTAGCAACGTGATGCTTATTCTGATCACTGAACTGAAAGTGAAATTTTCACCTGTGTGACATGAGCAGAATGCAAGTACCATGAAAAGCAGATACACCCATCAAACTATTGTATGTATATAATGTATATGTAACTGAAATGCTGCTGACTAAAGAGTGTTCATATGGGAGGAGAAACAACGTGCACTGCAATAATAGCTAATAAATGAATAAAAATCAGTCTGCTTATTAGTTGAGCATAAGCGTAAAGCAGCTTCTCATTCGTACGCTTAAAGCAATAAAGCTACTGAGGTCAGGTGCCAGACACGCATTTTGAATAACAAATAAGATGCTTTGAAACATCCAACAGCAACTTTAAACTGCACCTGTGTCCTGGACCGTGCGAAATCATCAGAAGAGATCAGTCAATATTTACCTCGTAGTAAATAATAAATTCAACATTAAATTTTAGCCCTTTAATCAAACACGATGCTGTATAATAAAAATGTTGTTGAGACCGGAAAAAAAAAACCCATCTTTTAGCAACACCAACCTAAACTAAATATCACTAGACATGGCTTTCTAGCAAATGTATTGAATCTGACACTGGTGACTCCTTTAATCCATGTTTAATAACTGTCTCAGTTATGCATAGAAAACCATGTACATATTTACATGTAGATGTATTTACATGTTACCTAACATATATTTAATGTATTTATTGTGCTGTTGTTTGTTATTAGTCCATATGACACATCATCCGAATCTCCATGAATGGCCTATTACAGCACTATAGAAACTAGCACATGGAAGAATTATGATATGGAACAATTATTTGTGCAATTTATCAACATCCACCAAGTCTGGGGCGAATAATTATTTTAGTATACACTACATGAGAACATAAGCAAAAAGGAGCACGCTAAAAAAAAATCCTGGTTTATAAAACTAATAATAATAATCACAACAGACACATAATCAAAAGCAATAGAGTTGTGTAACATCACCACTTTTAGTTTAAGTACATACTATGTGGGCGTCAAGGTGGTGTAACATGTCCACTTCATAGCAACAAGGTCCTGGGGTCAAGTCACGGACGTGGCAAGGGCATTTTTGTGTGGGGTCTGCATGTTCTCCCTATCCTTGCATAGGTTTTCTTTAGGTACCTCAGTTTCCTCCTACAGTCCAAAGACATGCACATTAGGCTAACCGGCTGGTTCAAACTGCCCTTAGGTGTGGCTGTGAATGGTTGTAAGTGTTTTGGCCTTACGAGGGACTGGCGAGCTGTTCAGGGTGTCTTCAGCCAGAGTCGGATGGGTGGTTCAGCAAATAAATGAATAACAAATACTACACAAAAACATAAGGCAAACTAAAAATAAAAGCAAACTAAAATGAGATTTTCATGGTTGATTTTCACACGTTTTAAACCTTACACACACCCTGAGTGGCGCAAAGTGCTATGTAGCTAACTTCCTTTGTTTAGCCTACTAATTGGGGGTTTAGTAAACGCTACATAGAAATGTCAATAAATCTTTTTCTGTAAAGGTATTGTAGTGTATACAGTCATCCCTCGCTATATCGCGCTTCAGGTTCTGTGGCTTAAGGGCATCGTGGATTTTTTTAAAAATATTCAGCACAAAAGGAAAAATAGGGGAAAAGTTCAGGAAAATGCCACGAGGGGTCGCTACTGACTCGGATTCTGATCCCAGCTTCTTGTTCTTCTGCTGGAAAATTTGTCTTGACCAATCAGCTTGCTTGATTTCAGAGCCTCGTCCCAAACCGGAATCGGTAGTGAACTTGCGGCCTTTCCCTTAACTGTTTCACT
>JAQNCB010000008.1:20791276-20808238 GCA_030068295.1 Euristhmus nudiceps | reverse complement strand
TGTGGTGTGAGACAGAGAGAGAGAGAGAGAGAGAGAGAGAGAGAGAGATAGAGAGAGAGAGAGAGATTTCTAAAAAAAAAAAAACCATTACAGTCAAATATTTTTATTCCAGTTTTTTGTTGCCTTTTGTGGAAGAATCCTATAATTAATGGAAGAGATAGCTTTCTAGCATTAGCAAGTGAACCTGCTTGCCGCAATCCCATTTTTGGCAGAGCACATACAATAGCTTCTAATGGTCTTTGGTATCAATTAACACCAAGGACTGGAGGCTTCTGCATCACAACAGACCGATAAATTTAGATTAAGTGAAGAAAAAACCTGTTTTTGAAAAGTAAACTATTCTTCAAATTGAATACTTCAATTCCAAATTTTGTTTCTTTTCATGTCTACAATAAACCGAAGAGCTGGCTAATTAGCATTAGGGATTAGCTTAGCATGTTGTGATTGCTTCTGTTGTTTTCACTTATTAACAGTATATGGGGTGATAGTCTAACAGCAGATTAGCCAATCAGAACACAGGATTGCTCATATCCAGTGGATATGGAGAGAATATTTGAAATTTGAATTTTTAAATTTACAATATTTGAAATTGGTCCCTGCACCATTTAAACCCATATTTGCTTTTTTTTGTCAGGTTTTTCATCTTGTGTGCACTGAGAAAGAGCAACGAGGTGTGTCAGGCTCAGTTGAACGCAGCTCTAACACAAAACCCTGGACTTCGCTTCTCTCTTTTCGGGGATTTGAATGTCTCACTGTCTGGTGTTTCAGTCCTGCCGCATGTCTCCAGCCTGGCAGGCCTGCTGGATCAGGCAAGGGGAGTGACTGAGGGTAGGCCAGAAACCTTTAAATGTAGCCAATAAACAGGTAAAAAGAACGAGGCACCATTATTTGTATACCGAAAAGAATTAGAATGCTTTAAATTGTTGGACAAGATAAAATTAATTGGATTGTATTATTGCTGTAAAATAACTTTGTAATTGGTAATTTTCACACCATTCAATCACTGATTATTTTCCCACGACAGCTTTTTTATGTGTGTATATTTATTTTATATACATACATACATATACAGTTGAACCTCACTCGTATGGACTAAAAGTGGGGATGGGGTGACCGTAAGAGTGAATAGTCTGTTAGAGTGAAGTGCTTTTTTTCGGGGGGTGGGGGGTGGTGTCTATACTCCATACTGAATACTGTACAAGTAAAATCACCTCAAAGTTCTGCAAAAGCACAATAGTACTGAACATTTAACACTCAAATAATAAATTTATATTGTACCTGTACAGTAAATACATGTAATACATATTGTAATACATAATACAGTAATTCATTTAACTGTCACCTGAAAGGCTCGACAGCACTACGGGCTAGCACTAATGTCGCCGCTAGCGGCGGCGGACATTATCTTCACACCGCGTACTTTCATACGAGCACGTACATTACCTTTACTAGAACCAACAACAAAGTTTTGTAACTTTTCTTTTGATTTTCCAATATCACTTACCGTTTGTTTTTTAACTCCAGATTCTTCACATCTCAGCACACAGCTCAAGGCTTGTCAACACTAAACCCTGGCGCGCTCATGACACCTACTGGACAAAATCCGAACTATCTTTAAAAAGAAAAAAAAAATCCGAACTTGTGGACTGAGGAGTTGTCCGTACGAACCGAAATCTGTAAAATCGGGGTCCGTACGAGCGAGGTTTGTCTGTATACAAATATCTAATCTAATACCTAGGTAATCTATATTAGCCTATATATTTAATCATATTTTTAGACATTTAACAAGTTGTCTAGCTAGCTAAGTGTTGATGTGGTAGCTGGCTAGTACAGCTAGCTACTGTATAATGCTTAAATTTAGCTTTTTAAATTATTCATTCATTCATTCATTCATTCATTCATTGTCTAAGCTGCCTAATCCTATTTAGGGTTGCAGAGAGGCTGGTGCCCATCTCAGCCAACTCTGGGTGAAGGCAGGATACACCCTAAACAGCTCACTAGGCCATCGCAGGGCTAAAACATAAACAATCACACTTACACCTAGGGGTGATTTGGAATGACCAATTAGCCTTCTATGCCTGTTTTTATACAGTGGAAACAAAGAAACGCCCGAACCTGGGACTTGAACTCAGGTCTTCTTTCTGTGAGGTGGATGTGCTAACCACCACACTACCGTGTCGCCTTAAATTATTATAAACAGAGAAAGATTTACTGAGATAAACTGATCCTGCAACAAAGAGTTAATATTTATGATAATGCATTTAACAATTTAACATTTTCATTGAAGCACAGTTGCCATAGGTCATGAGTAAATCTAAGGTATTTGTGTTTATTCACACCTTATAAAAAATTTACCAAAAAATTTGAAATGATTTGTATGGTCATAATTACTTTTTTTTTTTTAAATTGCTCTTTACTCCTGCATCCCTCTGCTGGATTATCACTGGGTTCAGGACATCAATTAAATTTGCATTGCAGTGGCAGGGTGTTGAGGTGCAGTGATGGGGTTACTTGCATACGCGCGCACACACACACACACACACACACACACACACACACACACACACACACACACACACACATACACACCTACCTACATCATACATAGAATAAGTATTTAAATACAGATTACTTGTATATATGATAGCTCAGCATAAATTCTCAATTCTGATTGGTCGGAAGTGCTTAATGTGTTCATTCTCATATCTTAGTTTCTATAGTGACAACTTACAGCTTACAAAGGGACGTGTATAGTGAGTGCTTATTGTTCATTTATTCTAAATTGTTTGTTGTGGTGATCCTTTCTCTAAGTAGAGTTACGTTGATGAAAGGAGTCTCCAGTGTCAGTGTTTTATAATGTAAAACTGTAACTTTAAATGTTCTTGTTGGATGGACAATGATGCCTGGAGCTTGTTTTGTTACAACAGAAAGATTTGTTATCTCCTATCATATTAACAATGCATTAGCTTTTTAAAATACCAAGACACACGCCTCATAACACCAGTCAATCCTCATACTCAACCCAACACTCTGAAAATCTGCAACTCGCTGATCAACTTGCATGCAAATATACAAATTCCACTTGGAGGTGTGAGGAGATGCGAACACAGAGGGAGGCTGGGGGCGTTGGATGTGCTGAAGGACCAGCCTTCTCAAATATTTCTCATGCTCCTGAAGGTGTGATGTTCTTCCATGTTAAACACTCCCATTTTGGCGCTGAGTCATTCTCCGAGCTCTGCACCCACTCCATCTGTCCTTTACTGAGTCTGTCTCCATTGCTCTCTCCATAGCTCCAGCCTAATCCTGCTCGCTCTCTACTGCCATTATTTTAGCCTTTATATTGGGAGTGGAGCACATGTACTGTATACATGACTGCACAAAAGTCTCAGGTACATGTAAGAACATTCTCTAATATCATCTAACATCATATTGTCAGGGGTGGAACAGGTTAGTCCATTAGGTCCTGAGTTCAAGTCCTGGGCTCAGAAAGGGCATTTCTGTGT
The DNA here is from genome assembly GCA_030068295.1 of Euristhmus nudiceps. Lineage (NCBI taxonomy): Eukaryota > Metazoa > Chordata > Actinopteri > Siluriformes > Plotosidae > Euristhmus > Euristhmus nudiceps. Next base: position 20,804,735 of record JAQNCB010000008.1, on the reverse strand, counting down.
GGAGTTTGCATGTCCTCCTCATGTTTGTAGGCTCCCTCCACGTACTCCGGTTTCCTCCAACAGTCCAAAGACATATACTTTAAGTTAATTGGCTGGTTCAGGTTGCCCTGAGATGTGTGTGTGTGTGTGTGTGTGTGTGTGTGTGTTGACCCTGCGATGGTCTGGCAAACTATTCAGTGTGTATCCTGCCTTTGTCCAGTGTCGACTGAGAGGCTGTTGCGTCCTTATGACCCTAATAGGATTAATCGGTTTGGAGAAATTATTGTGAATGTGAAGGCACCCCGGCGCCAAACTTGAACAGGAATGCCAACTTCGGCGGCCCTAGAAATATGAATTACAATTTAGAATGAATTCAAAGGTACTCAGCTGGAAACAAGTTCAGAACTCCAATTTCGGGGCAACACTATATAGTATAAATCCTGAAATTTTGAGTTGGCGTGCTGTCGCTTCGGGACAATGTTACACCACGTATTTTCCTCCCCCAATCTGCGCCATCTGACTTCTCCCCGCTTCCCAACCTAAAATCCAACTAGCATTGAGTAAAATCAAGATATGACTTTTTTCAGTGAATGGATAGCGAAAGTCCAAACAACTGTGGACTGAGTGCATGGAAGTGAAAGGACACTATGCTGAAAAATGATTCAAGAGAAGTTACTCTTCTTAGGACGTGATGAGAACTTAATGTAGCAGACTGACTACCAGCTGTTGATAATTGTATATAGGAATTGGAGGGACGTATCTAACAGCCTGCTTTGCCTCCCTGGTACATAATACTTCACAAGACAACACACACAATAGTGTGCAGAACAATAAACACACTAGTTGCAATACTCGTGTTTAAGTTTCAAGTGCAATAATCATGTTTAGAGCAGGTCTCGAACATTATAATATTTTAGCACCATGTACCTTATAATTAAAGCTCTACCTCTTACTAGGTGTATATCATGCACCACTACCATATCGTTCACTCTTCTGCATATGTGTGAATATATGGATATGTGTATATAGGATATATGTGTACATATAGGTATGTGTATTCAGTTGAACCTCGCTCAAACAGACCCCGATTTTACGGATTTCTGTTCGAACGGACAACCCAATTTTTAAATTTTTTTTAAAGATAGTTCGGATTTTGGCCAGTAGGTGTCATGAGCGCGCCAGTGTTTACAAGCCTTGAGTTGTGTGCTGAGTTTGTGAAGAATTTGAAGTTAAAAAAAAAAAACAAATGGTAAGTGATATTAGAAATCAAAAGAAAAGTTACAAAAGTTTGCTGTGCAGTTTCATGTTGGTTCTAGTAAAGGTAATGTACGGGGTCATATGAAAGAAAGTGCGGTGTGCAGATAATGTCCGCGGCTGCTAGCGTGTAGTGCTAGCGGCAGACATTATCTCCACACCGCTAGTGCGTAGTGCTAGCAGCACAAGTGGCGCGTAGTGCTGTTGAACCTTTCAGGTGCCAGTTAAATGAATTGTATTATGTATTACAATATGTATTATATGTATTTACTGTACAGGTACAATATAAATGTATTATTTGGGTGTTAAATGTTCAGTACTACTGTGCTTTTACATAACTTTGAGGTGATTTTACTAGTACTCAGTATGTAATATAGACCCGCCCACCCCCCGAAAAAAACACTTCACTCTAACGGATTATTCACTCCATCAGACACCCCATCCTCCCTTTTAGTCCGTTCGACAGAGTTTCAACTGTATATGTGTATGCAGGTATATGCACATGTATAGCTTAGTGTGCTTCCTTAGTTGTCTTCTGTGCACTGTCATTTTATAATTGCTGCAAAACAAAGAGCCACTAAACACATTTTCATTGTTCATGCAACAGTTGACACTAAAGATCTCTTTATCTTTATCTTTATCTTTATTGTTGGTGTCGCGGTTAGAGTGCTGGGCTCATGATCAGGAGGTCATGGGTTTGAATCTCTGTGAGACCTCCACTGTGCTAGGACCCCTGGGAAAGATCATAACCACAAGTGTGCCACTGTCCACCCAGCAGTATAAATGGGTACCAGTAAAAAATACTGGGAAGGTAACCTGCGATGGATTAGCGTCCCATCCAGGAGGAGTTGAACTCCTTGTCGCTTCCCTACAGAAACCGGGAATAAGCACCGGCACTGATGAGCTACTAGGCTCGGGTGTAAAAGCCCAAAAGGCTTTACCTTTACCTTATCTTTATTTTATGTTAAGTTATACATAACATTTGGACAGTGGTACTGAACAAAGGATTGAGTGCTACTGAATAGCTTTAGCAGTCATATTAACAGCAAAAAAGTCTCATAAATAAATAAATAACAGTTCTAATAGAGCAGGAATGAACAGCAGTGTATTTTCCACTCTGGTCAGTTTCAGACTTTCTCGAGGGTGCCAAAATTATTTGTCACAACAGTATTTACCAACTGCCTTAATGAGAGGAGCTCTAGTTTTGGCTTGCTTGTTGATAAAGATATTAAATAACCATGATGATTGTACTACATTAATCATTTTTTAATTTTCTAAGCCACTTTATCCTCATTAGGGTCGTGGGGAGGCTGGCGCTTATCTCAGCCAACTCCGGGCAAAGGTGGGGTATCCCCTGAACAGCTCACCAGGGAATCACATGACCTGTACTGCAATATAAGCTGATATTTATGAAATGATTTAATTACCAGATGAGATTTTATCATGGAGTGTCAGATGGTGTACTTATGTAACAGACAACAGAGACTGTTGCTAGTTCTCTCACCTCTACTACGTGTGAGATGTCCTACACGAGCATCAGAGGAGACGTTCCAATCAGAAGGGGGTCGCTGCTTGCCTTCGGAGACAGTGCTGAGGAGGATTTCCTCACCTCGGTTTCCCTCCCAAGGCCGAGCACAGGCCAAAAGCCGTGAGGCTCCCAATCCAATTACTGCACCATGAACCTCGAGAGGCTGCGTTCTGTATGCTGCGTTCAAATCGGTCTCTCAACACCACAGCGAGAAAGAATTCATCTTGGAGATTCAGTTATACAGGCACTGGCCTAAATCCTTTCACATCCTTCACTGGACGGGCTTCTTGTAAACCAAGCTGTGGGAATCTCTACCTGTCTGATCAGAGTGAATTGGATTGAGAGGAACGTGATCGTCCTCTGGTGACCAATAACACCTGAGCTGCTTTGTGAATCCCCACATACCTCCAGCATACTGCCTAGCAACTCTAAAAAAAACCCTGTATCCAACTTACACTGCAATTTACATAAAGCTCAAGGTATTCAAAACATTAATCAGAGTATTAAAATCATACTCTTCGCAATTAAAAAGCTTTATCTGTTTGTGCATATGAAGTTAAAGGAGTAGTATGTAATTCTAGGATGGCACAGTAACATAGTAATTAGCACATTTGCTTCACAGCAACATGCATGGGTTTCCTCAGGGTACTCTGGTTTCCTCTGACAGTCCAAAGACATGAACTTTAGGATAACTGGCTGCTCGAAATTGCCCCTAGGTGTGAGTGTAAATGTCAATAGTTGGCCCTGCGATGGAATGGTAAGCTGTTCAGGGAGTGTTTGGTGTTCGCCCAGAGTCGGCTAAGATAGACTCTAGCCTCCCTGCATCCCTTGTATGATAAGATGTTTCGAAATTAATGCATGAATGAGTGAATATGTGATGTGACAAAAACAACTGTGGAATTAGTGTGTAATTTCGAGTTACGGTTGTAAGTAAAGGCGGCACAGTGGAGTAATGTTTAGACTGTTTGCCTCACAGCAAGAAGATCCTGGGTTTGATTTCTTGGTTTGGGCATTGGAGCTTAATTCTGTCCATAAAGCTCTTAGAAATAAGCAGAAACCAGGTTAATCCCACAGCCGTCCGTAGCCCGGAGTCCATGGGAGCTAATTGGCCGAGCTATCAAGGGAGGGAGGGACGGCATATGCTCACTTCCTTGTCACTCACAGTGATCACCAGCCAATCATGGGTGTCTGTGAGCTCATTCGTACGAGGGCGGATAGCGCTTTCCCTTCCCGAGTGTGTTAGACCGCACCCAAATGCGCATGTGCTGCAGTTCGAAAAGAGGCCGGCAGCTAGCAATGCATTTCACGGAGGGGGCGTGTGCATGCTTTCACCCTTCCCTGGTTGGTGTTGATCGTGTGATAGGGAAGGCAACACCTGATGGGTGCAAATCGGATGCGACTAAATTAGGGAGAAAATTGGGGGGATAAAAAATAAATAAGAAGAAGTGCTCTCGGAGACTAAACATCTACCAAGCCCAGCAGCTTCCCACGTAAACTAAAATATCAAAAATGTTATTATCTAATAATGTTAAAGAATCCTTTCGAAAATTCCCAGATGCAGAATTTGATCTGAATCATCTGCAGAAATCTAACAAAGTCCTTCTAATCCAAAGTTCCACCTCTAGTTGAAATTTCTTGAAAATTCACTTGTCACTTTTTGCGAATAATAACAGGAGGTACACAGCACCACCTATTGGACGTGATGTAATATGACACCACAAAAAAAAAAAAAAAAAAAAAAAAAACTGTCTTATTTCATCATGTTAAGGAATCCTTTAAAATAATTCCTGGATTGTAGATTTGATTCGGATCATCGACAAAAATGTAACAAACTCTTTCATGTCCGACACTCCACCTGTGTTAATTAAAAAGAAAAAGAAAGAAAATCCACACATGGACAACACGTACAGTATAAACACCTAACCAAAAATATAACCTTCTTAGAGGAGATAAGCTGCAAGATAGTCTTGGGAACCCCATGTTTTGATATTTGGTACATTGTACATATCTGGAAACTGAACTTTAAGGATTATCATCAGATGCCAGCCTTAAAATACCAACAGCACATATATTCCTATCCTTGTGAAAACCCAACAAGAGATAAAAACACCCACACACAAAATTCCCTGCAGCCGGTGTCATCATCCGAGGGCTCTTTAGTCGTAGACATTACTCTCTGGCACAGACTCAGAGATGACAGGAAAAGCTAGAGAGTCATATTTATTTGATTAGATTAGTTTATATTATATTATAGTACATGGCATTATATTCACTGAATCAGCTGACACCTTTATCCAAAGTGACTCAGAAATGAGGCAGATTCCAAGCCAAGAGTCTAAAGTTACATGAATCTGGGAATAGTTGAGATGATTCAAATGTGTAGCTGCAGTTATTGGATTTTATTTAAAAAAAATATCCAGAACTGAAGTGCAGTAAATGTCAAGGTTTGATTTTACACATTGGTTTCCAGTGCCATCTACTGGGCATTTGGGTTACTGCACGTGTGTAAAATGTAAAAAGTCAAATTCTAATTCTGACACCATGATCGGTGGAATCTTGTGGGGAAAACTCTAATTTTTCACTCATTTACCGAACCGTTTAATTCTACAAGAGTCACGGAGACGTTGGAGTCTATCTCAGCCGACACTGGGCAAAGGTGGGGTACATCCTGAATGGCTTGCCAGATCATCGCGTGGCCAACATACTCACACACAACCATTCACCCTCACACTTGTGGCAATTTGAAACAGACATTTAGCCTAATATGCATGTCTTTGGACTGTGGGAGGAAACTGAAACACCCGGAGGAAACTCAAGCAAACATGGCGATAACATGCAAACTCCATCCTCACTGAGCCCAGGATTCGAGCCCAGGACTTTCTTGATGTGTGATGAGCATTCCTGACCACTATGCCAATCCATGTTCTCCTGGTGCTTGCCTGGGTTTCATCTGGGTACTCCGGTTTCCTCCATCATTTCAAAAGATATACATATTAGGCGAACTGGCTGTTCCAAATTGCCCATAGGTGCGTGTTGTGTGTGCTGGTGAGTTGTTCTGGGTGTATCCCACCTTTGAACAGAGTTGGCTGAGATAGGCTTCAGCCTCCCTGCGATCCTACTAGGATTAAACTGCATAAAATAGCACTATGAAGTCCTAGTAAATTAGCTGTGTGACCCAAATTAATTTATGTTAGACTCCATCAACTAAATTTGCTTTAATATAAATGGCCGTTTTGTTTGACGATACCTTTATTGTTATTCAGGTTACTTTCTTCAAACAACCATCACACCGTCCCTTTAAGTAATTGGTCACTAAAGTACAACGGTCCAAAAGGAAGACAGGAAACAAACACAATGCAAGGAAGTTCTGGAATTCAGACTTGAACTAGAGATGGACATGAATGTGCTATTTGTTCAACCAGGAGATAAAAGCAGCTGCGTGCGGAGAAGCAGCCATAAACAGCTTGGATCCGGAGCAACAGGACGTCACGATAACACCATGCATGCAGCTGCTGGCATCCTGGGAATGAATCATCATGATGGCATAATCATTTAGCATGAGAGTAAAAGAAAAAAACAAAACAAAAAACCAGTGAGGCTGATTTGCTTTTCAAGGAGTCCTTTAATTGAATTAAATTCATAATAATTTAGTATAATTTAAATAAGAAATTATGGTATGGATCAAAGTCGGTCATCTGTACAAAGAGGCAGCATCCTGCACAGTAAGTGCCATAAAAGGACTGATAATAGAGAACAATCTTAATTTTAGTGAGGGACACAGTGACGCCTCTTAGGACACTTCCTGCCAGATTGAACTGGAAAACATTCAGACTTATCCAATGCAGTAATAATATTGGCGTTTCACGATAGCCCGGAGATCTGATTAGGGAGCTGGAGAGGAGGTGGCCGAGCGAAAACAAACAGCTCAAGATGCTGCAATTAAAGGTGCAGTGTGTAAGATTTGGCAGCATCTAGTGATGAGGTTTCAGATTGCAACCGACTGAAAGTTCATTCTCAACCCCACCCCTTTGAAGTCTGTATGGCTTTGAGCTACTGTACGAACATGATGGTGCAAGATGGCGGTCTCCACGGGAGCGGCCCCCACGGGAGCACCCGCTCCCCATGTAGCTGTAAGCAGCTTATTCTTAAAGTTCTGAAATCACAATTTTTTTTAATTACAGATTACTCATTTGTCATTACCTTACCAAACCGCTTAGTCCTACTAGGGTAGCAGGGATCTTGATGCCTATTTCAGCCAAACCCAGGCAAAGGTGGGGAACATGCTTAACAACTCGTCAGACCATCGCAGGGCAACACAGACAACCACTCACACTCACACTTGCTCCTAGGGGCAATTTGTAAAAGCCAGTTAGCCTAATGTGCATGTCTCAAGATGGTTGGAGGAGACTAGAGTGCCCGGAGGAAATCCATGCAAGCATGGGAGAACATGCATATCGACATAGAAATGCCCTCGCTGAGCCTGGGATTCGAACCCAAGGTCTTCTTGCTGTGAGGCGGACATGCTAACCACTAGGGCTCAGCACTGCCCCAATTATAGATTCATTCAAACCCACTGATTGATGATGTGCATCATTTTTGTTAATAGATCCTTAAAATTGTTATACACGATACCTTTAATATATAAGATATAAACAGGTTCTGTACATGAAGCCGTACTGGTCCTGAGTTTTGACAGATTGAATGCGTCCCGAAATCGGTTGCTGTGGTGAGCCTGGAGGAGTGTGTGCTTGTATGTGGAGTCCTGAGTGTCACCGAGAAGAACCTCAGCTCCCTCTGAACTTCCCCAACTCAACCTTGGCATGATATTCAATCTGAACATTAGCTGCAAGTCAGCCCTAGTCAAAAAAAAGAAAGAAAGAAAACCGTATAGATAATATTAATAGGTCTGATAATACATTTATGATTTTAATGATTCAGGTGAACTCAGAGTGAATGAACAAGTCCTAAGGAGATCAAGCTTTCCAGCTCGCTGATGTGAACCGAAGCACCTTCCAGGTGAGGGCACGCATTGACAACTTGGCTCCACAGCCCACGCAGACCGGATCCAGATGGAAAGGGGAATCGAAGTAAGGCTTGTCCCACCATCAGGAGAACAGTAGGGGGCAACATGAGAAAAAGTCTGCAACAGAAATAGAGACATAATGGGCTTAGCAACCAAACCGTGGGTGTCTGACATATTGGGTCAGAGCCGGCCAAATAAAGATGCTATTCATTCATTCGTTTGCGCTTTCATTCATTTTTGCTGAACTGTTTAATCCTACTATGGTCATAGGGAGGCTGGAGCCCATCTCAACTGGCCCAGTCCATCACAAGACCAACACAATCACACAACCATTCACCCTCACACCTAGGGGCAATTTGAAACAGCCAATTAGACTAATGTGCTTTTTTTTTGACTGTCGGAAAAAACCTGTGGACTCAGAGGAAAACCACACAAGTCCAGGGAGAACATGCAAATACCACACAAAAATGCCCTCACAGAGACCGGGACTCGAGCCCAGGACCTTTGAGTCATATGCGACAACTATCAAATGAGCCAGTCTCTGTTATTCCACTAGGGGGCAATACAGAGCAATACATTCAACTACAGTAAAAACTCTGCAACTGATACAAAATATACTCATTCATTCATTTTCGAAACCACTTAATCCTAATCAGGGTCGCCAAGAGGCTTGCACCCATCTCAGCTGACTCTGGATGAGGGCAAAGTACACACCAGGCCATCGTAGGGCCAACACACACAACCATCCGCATTCAACAAAATATACTGACACTAAATAATTCTTTATGAACCAGTTAAATATTTGATGCCGTAACCATCTTTCCAACAGAATTAATTTAGAAGTGTCGCACAAAAATGTGTTCAAAATTAAAAATATCTGTTTTCCTGCTTGTGACGATATACGGCCAAAGTATGGGGACATCTTGGGGCCGGTGATGTAGTGGTTAGGGTGCTGGACTCATGATCGAGAGGTTGTGAATTCAAATCCCTGTTAGACCCCACTGTGCTAAGACCCCTGGGCAAGGTCCTAACCACAACTGTGCCTCTGTCCACCCAGCAGTATGAATGGGTAGCAGTAAAAAATACTGTGAAGGTAACTTTCGATGGACAACCGGGGATAAGCTTATTTATTAGCACGCTCACCATGACGCTACTTCCTTGTTCGACTCATCCTTTTCTTGAGCGCCGGATCTCCTGAGCTTGCCCTCATCTTCTGCACACATTACACAGTATTAGAGAGATATACCTCACATCAAAGAGCGATTTCTTTTTTAATACTCTATTAACCAAGTCTCTTTTTAATTGTGTTAAAATTATTTGATTATTTCAAATTAACTTCATGTAGCGGATATGCTATACTGGATAATAGTGGGTCCAAACGAGGGGAGGATGGCACTTGCCTGCTGGAAGTCCCTCTACATCCTCCAGAAGGTTGGCAGTGGAGGCTGCAGTGGTAAGTCTGAGACAATAGTTATGAAATATACAATAAGCACTGGATGTGCTGAAAGCAGCTCTGGAAAACCATTTTTGTATTGCAGTCTGTAGTTGACTACTAATAATTTAATAACATACTTTTAAAGTGTGCATTTTTAAAATGGTTAAATATACTGTCTGCCCTACCTTCTATTTGAGTTGTGCGTCCGAATGTCCATACCTCAATGCCTCCTGTTTGAGTTGTGTGACCTACTGCCAATCCTTCACACCCCTTTATTTGAGTTTTATTCAACTCTATATTCTTAACTACCTTCTATTTGAGTTGTCTTACTACATATCCATTACTACCTTTTATTTGAGTTATGTGCCCTACTGTTCTAGACTACCTCCTATTTGAGTTGTTTGTCATACAATATATATATATATACACACACATGCTGTTGTTTTCTTGTTGGGCTCATCATCCATCCATCAATCCAACCTTTTACCTGCCAGGGGTTATGAGGATCAAGCAAGAGCTCACATTACAAAAATAGATATCCATCACTACCTTCTATTTGAGTTGTCTGTCCTACTACATTTCCCTTACTACCTTCTATTTCAGCTGTTTGTTCGAATTCATATCCATCACTACCTTCTATTTGGGTTGTGTGTTCTACCTTGTAGCCTTCATTAACTTCTATTTGAGTTGTGTACTACTTCATATCCATCACTACCTTCTATTTGAGTTGTGTGATCTACCTTGTAGCCTTCATTACCTTCTATTTGAGTTGTGTGTCCTACTTCATATCCATCACTACCATTATACAAAACCATTACAAAACCATTTTTGTACTGCAGTCTGTATTTGACTACTAATAATTTAATAACATACTTTTAAAGTGTGCATTTTTAAAATGGTTAAATATACTGTCTGCCCTACCTTCTATTTGAGTTGTGCGTCCGAATGTCCATACCTCAATGCCTCCTGTTTGAGTTGTGTGACCTACTGCCAATCCTTCACACCCCTTTATTTGAGTTTTATTCAACTCTATATTCTTAACTACCTTCTATTTGAGTTGTCCTACTACATATCCATCATTACCTTCTATTTGAGTTATGTGCCCTACTGTTCTAGACTACCTCCTATCTGAGTTGTTTGTCATACAATATATACACATGCTGTTGTTTTCTTGTTGGGCTCATCATCCATCCATTGATCCAACCTTTTACCTGCCAGGGGTTATGAGGATCATGCAAGAGCTCACATTACAAAATGGATGTCCATCACTACCTTATATTTGAGTTGTCTGACCTACTATATTTCCCTTACTACCTTCTATTTGAGCTGTTTGTTCGACTTCATATCCATCACTACCTTCTATTTGAATTGTGTCTTGTACCCTGTAGCCTTCACTACCTTCTATTGGAGTTGTGTGTCATACTTCATATCCATCACTACCTTCTATTTGAGTTGTGTGTCCGCCTAAACATTTGTGACTATCTTTTATTTGAGTTCTTTGTCATATTTTATATATCCATCACTACCTTATATTTGAGTTGTCCTACTACATATCCATCAGTACCTTCTATTTGAGTTATGTGCCCTACTATATATTCTAGACTACCTTCTATCGGAGTTGTTTGTCATACTATATACACATGCTGATGTTTTCTTGTTGTTCATTATCTATCCATCGATCCAACCTTTTACCTGCCAGGGGTTATGAGGATCAAGCAAGAGCTCACATTACAAAATGGATGTGCATCACTATCTTCTATTTGAGTTGTGTGTTCTACCTGTTAGCCTTCATTAACTTCTATTTGAGTTGTGTGTCCTACTTCGTATCCATCACTACCTTCTATTTGAGTTGTGTGTTCTTCCTTGTAGCCTTCACTACCTTCTATTTAGATTATGTCATGATGTTTCCTTCATACTTTCTATTTGAGTTATTGTTGCATCATACTGAATATCCTTCACTATCTTCAATAGGAGCTGTGTGGCCTATTATACACCATTCACTACCTTCTACTTATGTTGTGAGCCCTACCATATATCAGTTTCTACCTTCTATTTGAGTTGTGTGTCCTACAGTATAACCTTTACTACCTTTTATTTGAGTTTTGTGGCATACCTTATGTACTTCTTCACCGATTTAAGTTGTGTACCCTATTGCATATCTTTCAGACCCTTTTGTTTGACTTGTGAGCATATTTTGGGTTGGTTTCCACTGTCTATTCTTGCCTATCTTTGATCTATTTTTTCTGCACTACCTATATTCTACTGTGAATAGTGCACCATGTGCACCGCTGTGCTTCTCTGACTGTCAGTTTGTTTCTTCTTGATCAGCTTCTTCTTCTATTGTAAGTATGCTACGGATTCTATCCTTGCCCAAGTCTTTTTCCAGTGCAGTGTTTGCTATAAAGGCTCAAGGGATTCATAATTAAAAGAGTTGCAAAGATAGGAAAATGGACAAAGTGCTACATCAGATGTTGCAGGAGGATACGAATGATGCTTGTGGACAGCCCTCTTTTTGGTCTTCCTCCGACGAGTCTTTTCAGAGAAAGATTTTGCAATTTCAAAAAGTTTCTTTCTTGTAGCTGAAAAATATGAAAGAAAAAAAAATGCATCACTGACAAGAAGAAGTATTTACTTATTTATTTTTATAATATCTTATAATCTTCCAGAATAGAATTAATACAACAGTCATTTCTGCAGATTCCTTTGTTTAAGGTATTAAATAATACCGGCTCACTCACTCATTTTCTAAACCATATAATCCTATAAGGGTCGCTGGGAGGCTGGAGCCTATCTCAGTCAACACTGAGCTAAGGCAGGGTACTCTCTGAACAGCCATTTAGCCTAATGCACATGTCTTTGGACTGCAGAAGGAAACTGGAGTGCCTGGAGGAAACCCACACAAGCATAGAGGGAGAACACGCAAATGAACAGAAACGCCCTCGCTGAGCCTGGAACGCAAACCCAGAACCTTCTTGCTGTGTGCTGGCTGTGTTAACGTCTACGCCATTGTGCTGCCATAATAATATTTAAAGCAAGTTATTTTAAAATAAAAATTAAACAGTACTTTTAATTTATTTGGGTTCCAGAAGAGTAATAAAACGTGTGTTAATTCTTTAAATTATCAGCAATATTAATTCATTTTCTGGACCATTGAATTCTAATGAGGGTCGCGGGGAGACTGGCGCCCATCTCAGCCGACACTGGGCGAGGGCAGAGTACCCCATGGACACCTTGCCAGGCCATCGCAGGGCAGAAACATGCTAACGGTAATGCAGCCTACTCTTTATGATACATATATTTAGATATATTAAATGTAATTGAGGTTCTCATGGATTCTCATGATTAGGTCTTTGATTATTGTCGTCCGTGACACCCAGTCTCCGTCTCCTGATACTCACGGGCCAAAAGACAAAGAAGCGGAATTTGATACGGTCCATTAGAAAATCCCTGTTTGATTACATTCAGCACAGCGTTGCAAACATTTGCAATTCAATACAGCGAGACAAATTAGCAGACTGTGGACAGACAAAGAAGAAGCCAGGTGTCTGTGTGGAACAGTTGACATTACCGAGTTATGGGAGCAGTGTTAGGATTACAGCAGTGTTGTGCGCAGTGTCTCTCTGTTTAGAAATGCATAATAAAAGTCTTGGGGGCAAACTTACCAAAACAGTGATTACAGCCAGCTGGAACTATCAGGTGTGAGATTTTATTCAATACAATATTAAGAGAACAACAGGCGCAGTGGTTAGCATGTCTGCCTCAGAGCAAGAAGGTCCTGGGTACAGCGAGCGAGTTTGCATGTTTCCACTGTTTTTGCCTGGGTTCCTCTGGGTACTCTGGTTTCCTCCCATAATCCAGTTAGGCGAAATGGCTGTTCCAAATTGCCCCTAGGTGTGAGTGTTAGTGTGAATGGTTGTGTGTGTGTTAGCCTTGTGATGATCTGGTGAGCCTTTCAGGGTGTACCCTTTCTTTGCCCAGAGTTCGCTGAGATAGGCTCCAGCCTCCCCGTGACCCTAGTAGGATCATGTGGTTCAAAAAATGCATTTATGAATGTGTGTGTGCATCCTTACATTTGCCCATGTGCTTTAGTTTGTCACGAAACAAGGCATCATCTGAGATGGAGTTGCAGGCTTCTTCAGAGCATGAGGCATTGTGATCACCTACAGAGTCACACACACACACACACACACACACACACACACACACACACACACACACACACACACACACACACACACAC
>JAQNCB010000008.1:20647230-20659507 GCA_030068295.1 Euristhmus nudiceps | reverse complement strand
CATAAGGCAACATGACCTCTTCAAGTATTATGACACATGCAAAACAATCCATGATACCTGGTATGCAATAAATAGGACCAACACCACAGTAGGAGAAACATGCCCATGTCCTGATGCTTTCACCACCATGCTTCACTATCTTCACTGTGTACTGTGGCTTGAATTCAGAGTTTGGGGATCGTCTCACAAACTGTCTGTGGCCCTTGGACCCAAAAAACAAAGAACAATTTTACTTTCATCAGTCCACAAAATTTTGCTCCATTTCTCTTTAGGCCAGTTGATGTCTTCTTTGGCAAATTGTAACCTCCTCTGCACATACTTTTTTTTTAACAGAGGGACATAGCGGGGGTTTCTTGCAAATAGATTGGCTTCACACAGACGACTTCTAACTATCACAGTACTTACAGGTAACTCCAGACTGTCTTTGATCATCCTGGAGATGATCATTGGAGGAGCTTTTGCTATTCTGGTTATTCTTCGATCCATTTTGATGGTTGTCTTCTGTTTTCTGCCACGTGTCTCTGGTTTTGCCCTCCATTTTAAGACACTGGAAATTTTCCCCTCTCCAATCAACTTTTTAATCAAGGTATGCTGTTCTTCTGAACAATGTCTTGAACAACCCATTTTCCTCAGACTTTCAAAGAGAAATGCATGTTCAACAAGTGCTAGCTTCATCATTAAATAGGAGCCACCTGATTCACACTTGTTTTTTCATAAAATTGATGACCTCACAGATTGAATGCCACACTGCTATTTTTTTTTTTTTAACACACCCCTTTCAACTAATTGCCCAACCTTAAGAGCATGCATATCATGAATGCTGGGTGTTTTTGGTTTTCTGAGAATCTACTGCACCTACTGGTAAATTGTTTGCCATGTAGCAATTAAAAATGGATACTAAAAACCTGGATTAATCTGGTTAGTCCCATTGGACTGCTATTAATTTGAACACTACTGTTGCTCCCGTGAACTCCTGATCACTGTGGTATCAACCTGGATTCCAAACTCTGATCTCCAGGTTAAAAGTCACGCACCATGTCAATGCGCCACTTGAGAACCTGGCATTGAGCAAATGATTTTTAAAAAAGGTCATAAATTTCCACTTCAGATGTTTTAGCATTTAATTTGCCCCCACCCCTTATATGTTTTAAGGATCTGCCAAAACACACTCACCCGAGCCAGAATGCTGGGATCCACAGCCACCACCTCCGACAGACACTTCATCGCTTTCGTTCTCACAGCAATCGCGCTCTCTCCCAGCACTCTCAAGATCTAAGCAACACAAAACAGCAGGAGGCTTTTTGTAGCGAGACATTGCTGGCACACAGAACACGGGAGACTTATCTGTTTTTTTTTTTTTTTAAACAAATTTAAAATTCTTATTCTTCAAAAAGGAAAATGGTATCTGAAGGTGTTTTGCATTATTTCCATTTCTTACCTGCGTTAAATAAATATCGAAGCTCTGTGCAAACGGCCTCATAGAGGCCAAATACCGCACAACTAAACAGCCGTCGTGGTAGTCCACGGTGTCGGAGTTCATTCTGAGGAGGAAGAAATCGTGTTAGTTGTATCTGATCCCAGATCACACTCACATGGATACACATGAGAAGAGTCACGTGAGCTTACTTCAGCGTTCCAAACTGTGAGGGAGTGGTTTTGATGATCGACCGTAAGAACTGTTTGCGCTTCTCTGCTTTCTGCATGATCTCGCCCGTGGTCTCGATATCCTTGGCGTGATGTGCTCCTTCTGCAGAGTCGTCTTCTTTCTGGTTCTGAGACTTCATGGCCTTCTCCGTCTCTGTCGTGGTGTCCCTAAACCACTGAGCGATATAGAACTTCCTTGCAAACTGGAAGGTCAGAAAAAGGGCAAGGTACTATTAAAAAATTTATAATAAAAAAGTAATAATTTACACAAGATAGCTTTTGATGATTACTAGAAGAGAGGGGTCAGTCTCAACATTTCCGTCCAGGTAATCCAACAGGGCTTTCTGAAGCTGCTGGGTCTCATCATTGCCAGACACCTGAAGGATCAACACCGTAGAAATGATCAATAAGGAATGTGATGAGTGTATTGTGACTGTGTACCAGTGAGGATCGGTAGAAAGAAGCGTTTACCTCTTGGAGGATGCGGTCTATTGATCGCTGGTCCATTTTGCTCGTAACTGCGTCTTTGCGCAGCCGAGCAGCAACCGTTCCCAGGTAGTCCAAAGAAGCCACCCTAAGTGCCATCTCGGTCTGTTTATTACTAAACTGGTGCACCTGAGAACAAGACACAAGGCAGGGATATGTCACAGTCATTTATTCAACACAAGAAACATTCAGGGGAAGTAAATACTGAAAAAAGACCCAGCTAGAGATTTAACCACTGCTGCCAAGAAAGACTTACCAATAACCGGCCGAGGAGACTGAGCAGTAGTTCAGCGGCGGGCCAGTCAGGTTTGTTAACAGTCGAGAGGAGATCCTGGACAAAGTTTTCAAACAAAGGCCGATAGTCTTCCTCTCCCTGTTTGCTGCCACATCTGGAAAAATGAAAGCAGGGTTGAGATGAAGCAGGTCGGCTGCACTGGGGCACCACAATCTCAAAGTATTCAAGCTCTTACTTTTTGAGGAAAACTGAGAGGAAGTTTTGGGCCGTCCTCATAGCGGTTTCGTACGAGTTTGTAATGAGGACATCCTGGTCCACCTAGAAATAACAAACAGCACCGATATTTACATTTAAACTTGAAAAACCATTGTGACCTTTTATAGTGCAGTTAAACCCTGTCCATTTTCTCTTACTTTCTTGTCATACTCATCATCTGTGTTATCCCTCTCATTGGGAAGATGCACCACGCACTGGATGAGCTGTAGCACCAGAGCCGTCACCATCTGAATGTACATGGGCTCACCATCAACGTCACTACTGTTCAACCTATAAAACAAATCATGGAGATCAAACAATGCAAAAGAGGTCAGATACCTTTCTTCATGAAAAGAATTATCAGCCAACCTGAAGTTCCTCAAGCTCCTCTTGCTGGTAGGGAGCCTGGCGAGAGAAGTGAAGATCTCTTCCAGGATCAGCTGCCTGTGTTTCTCATAACGGGAGAAGACCTGAGAACAGAGGACAACCACCATTCACGTTCAAACAAAAAAAGCCTCCATCCTACAAGTAGTGTTGTTTTTTGTTTTTTTTTTTACAAACCATGATATAAAAACTTACCGCTGTGACCAGCTTAATGGCACAAAGCTGAAGCTCGCTGACGTTCTCTACAAAGAACGGTGTGATCCCCATCGAAGAGACCTGCGATAGACAGAACTGGGGTTAGCATGGAGTTTCTTTTAAAGGACTTAATGATGACACGGATGAAACCAGCACTCACCTGCAGAATTGTAGTGTCAGTTAGTAGCTGGATCTCCAGCAACTCCGAGATGTTGCTGACGATGTCGCAGACTTTGTTGTACAGCATCACAATAACCCTTTGTTTGTGTGTCGAACACTTGGCCCGTTTGGCTTTCGAGCTCAACATACCACCTGACAAAAAAAAAAAAAAGGGGGTGATTCAAAACAGTACTATAGCTGTTTTCGACCCATGTAACCGTTGCCCATGACGACACAAACGCCACCATTTTAGCAGTCACAACTATGGCGGCTGGCAGTAGTGCAAGAACTTTCGGGTGTCTTAAACCATCTTGACAGTAAAAGTAGGAACAGATACATTGAGAAAATAACAAAAGGCTGGTATTCGTGATCCGTTCACATTACCAAACCACCTGTTCACCCCACTTCAGCGGTGTAGTGTCGGTGATTTGCCGGACCTACAGTACTTTGATATCGCGAACTATCTGGTGCACACAACAGAAGATTTCCGGACGTACAAGAGCCTTGAGGCCGACAGATACTTCGTGGCTGGCCATGTACACGGTACCAGCGCATGGGAAATACCTGGCAAGGATTGTTTCCTTAGAAAATCAAAGGTGAGTGACAAATACAAATGCGTAGCACTACTGCTATATATTATTATTAAATACTATTTATATAATACAGTATTACTAGTTATAGTAGTACTGGAACTGTTATTAAAATTTGTATTACTATTAGTACTGGACTAGTAGTTCTACCAATAAAATTCTTACAAGTCACATCTACAGTATGTGTATGCGCGCGTATGTGTGTGTGTGTGTGTGTATACGCAGAAAGACCACAGTTAGATAAAGCACAGAGTGAGAGAAAGAGAGAGAGATTATTTATTTTACTTGGGGAAAGCATTGAGTCACGATCGAGGCGATAAATACACGAAACTGGACAGAAAATGAAGCGTCAGTCTATTGAATGCATTACTTTTTGACCGTCAAAATGGCGGACGAACAATATCACGTGACCCGCTGACGTCATGTCGAAAAGCTCTATATGGTGACGAGAATAGTCATATCCACAATACACTGGCACATTTTTTAGTGACCAAGTTGCACCACTAGAGGGCAATATTGATTTAAATTTACTAGATGAAAAAGTTTTGATAACTTGTTGCAACTCCGGCAAGCAACTGTTGTTATTTGTACTTTGCTGCCAGCAGACACACTCTCACTGCTGTTTGAACATAATAAAATTAAGTGACATGTGAGCATAATTGTTTTTAGTACAAGTCATACGGGGGAAAAAAAAAACATCTTACTACAATGAGATTTATGGTTTATGTCTTATATTTTGTAAATTAAACAGATGCTGGTGAGCTCCAAGCACGCATGTGAGCAAATGCAGAGCAATGCAACAATATCTCTTGAACTCACTTCAAATGTTTAGGTATATACGTGACATAGAAACAAAGAAAACAAACTAGATGAGCTCTGTGGTTAAGCCAAGCTAAGTGACGGATAGTGAATAGCAACAACTGTTGGGCGTATTCGTTCAGTACATACTACACTGTGCTTTGTAAATGTGTTTTAGTATATACTGCAAGGAAACACTAGGAAAAAACTAAAATTAGGTTTATGGTATCGGTTTTCGTTTTAAAGCATAATAATGATGCCACCTGCTCCAAGATCCACTCAGAGTAATGATTTTTAATCCTGAGACCAATCAGATCACCAGTTCCAGTGTATAAAATACTACTGGACATTATCCACCTCACGAACTCTGGCTAATGATGGAGTCAAAATGGTGGAGAAAAAGACAGTTTGTTATGGATATTAATTTTTAAACAACTTGCCAGCATGTTATACTTAAAAAAAACTTTTCCCAGCAATACTCCGCACTCCTCAGATTAAAAAAAGAAATAAAAACGACTGTTTTCTTCCTCATCACACATGAACTGCAGAAGGCCTGCACTGACCTCCATGTGGGTCCACCCGATAGACAGGGTCATACTGAGGGTATAAAGTGTTCTGCAGATGGAACTTGGTGAACTGCAGCACCCTCTCGATCACATCCTCGATATAGACAGCCTTAGGCATACGCGGCGAAGTCATGATGTTTAGAGCCATCAGGCAAGAGTCAGCCGATTTGGTCACCCGCTCCATGATGAGGTCGCGCCATAACCGTTCTTCGTCCTCTGCCTCTGTGTCCTAAGAAATAAATAGGAAAGGCTGTATTTTATTAATTGTTCACGGCAGGGTTGCAGTTCCAAGTAGGAGTGTGAAAACTACACTCACGTGATTCATGAGCGTGGAAAGCTTGGCGCCGTCCTGTATGTTCTTCTCCAGTATGCCCAGCACTTTTACTAGCTTCTCGGAGGGAATCTGTAAAGTGTAAAGACTTGGTAAAACAAAGTGAATAATTTAGCTTTTTTTTAAGGGCATTTTCACAGTTTCTTAGAGCAATCAGTCCCAAAGGGGTCAAAAAATAAAGGTTTTTAATTTTCTGTTTTTGTAAGCAGTAATTTTTCGTAAATATTTAAGGTTATAAATGCTTTTTGAATTATGGCTATAAAATGTTATTTTCTTGGAAGTTGTGGCCTTTGAAAGTATGCATGTCCAAAACAATAAAATGTCTATTAAAAAATATCATTGTCAATAGTAGTAAGATTTCAAAAGTTAAAATCAGTTCCATTCTATATGTATATTATATAAAATATGTAGAAAATGGATATTGCTGGTGAGTTTTGATTGATAGCAAAATCTTTTGTTTTAATTTACTGATGGCATAAACCTCGATTTCAGAGTGGACACTTTTGGACGGACACATTCACATGCTCGTGTAATCAACATTTCAGAATCTGGTTCAGATACGTTTTGCTCTAAAGTGACCTCTAAAGTGACACCTAGATGTACTTTATAAAAAGAGCGTCTGATTGGAAAAAGATACATTTCTTATTATCACAAGAGACAGAAAAGTCGGCGTGGCCATTTTGGACGGACACTTTCTCACCTGTGTTCAGATCTGCCTTGTGCAGAACAAATCAGACAGATTGTCACCAATGCATGATTTAGTTAAACAACATAAGCTTATCTAATTTTGGATGGAAAAATTTGCATGACAAACATCTTACTTTTGAAAATTACTTCAGTTAGAATATTGAGAATTTTTGAAGTGAGGAAACTCAAATTAGTCCAAAATGTAACTTTCGTGTTGATTATCAAGACAAGCTGATAAATTTTGTTTATTACTTTTTATTTGAAGCTACTCCATACTACTGTGTATTTATTCATCTATAAAATTTTACATAATATGTACAGACTGTGGAAGAGTATCCCTCCATTCATGTACCCATAGTGCTCTAGAAGACTGTGAAAGGGCACATATACTTCATTTCTGTGAAAGGAAACTTTAAAATGTTGCATACTGTACCTTTAGGTTTGTGCAGAAATGTGGCAATTGTTTTTATCCAACAGATCCAGAAAGTAGTGCATTATAATAACATGTTCTTTTGGCTTCCTGTGTACAAATGTAAGCGTTCATTCATTTTCCGAGCAGCTTTATCCTAATTAGGATCAGGGGAGGCTGGCACTCATCTCAGCCAACACTGTGCAAGTGCAGGGTACACCCTGAAAACCCTGAGTATGGACGGCCTGTTTGGCTTCCTCCTCCTGTTTATGGTCTTTATGGCCCCTACTCTGCTTTGATTGGTCACTTTTTTGAAGTGGCTGATCATACCTTTCAGTCTGCAGTGGAGATACTGCTGTGTATTGGAGGAGGGGGGCTGTTGGGCAATATCATCAGAAAGTTATTAGCTAATCAGAAGGCACACGACACTGTGATGCACTCGTGGGCAATAAAAAAAAAATCAGTGATAACCTATGGGCTAATTTTGTAATTTGACACTCTGGCATTGTCTCTTTCCTCTCTCAGGCAGGTCTGCCGTTTCCCCCACAGTGAGGATCAGTTTTCAGTATTTCCCTCATTCGCCAGATGCTCTTTGCTCCTTTTAATTATATTTACATGCTTTTCGTTTTTGTTTTGATGTGCCCCCATTGCTATTTTAACCAAAAACAGCTTCTTGTTTTGTATCTGAGGCTGTGATTCTGTTTGTGTTTCTGATTGCGTTTGATTTTCCTCACTCATGACCCTGTCTTGCCCCAGGAGAAGGTGGAGAAGGACCCGGTGGCTGTTCTGCAGGCAGCTCACACTGCTGCTTTACTGCCCAAGGTCTGGTTCTAGCGGTGTCTGATGACACACCTGCAGTGTACTGCAGTAGTTATTGCAGATTGTAGCATGTTGGTGCATTGTATAGCGCGTACAGTGTTACGCCTTTGGAATACTGAGGTGTGTGTGTGTGTGTGTGTGTGTGTGTGTGTGGTGGGGTGTGTGTTGTGTTTGTCCTATAACCTGTTGAGACCTGATTGATCTCCCTAGCTTTTCATTAGCATGTGTTTAGTTTGTAATGTTGATTGATACTCTGCGAGTGTTTGTTACTCAGATCCATAAAATCATACTGATGTTTATAAAGGAACTCGAGTGTGAAACTGTTGGTTTCACTTCACACTTTTTCAGTAGTGCATCCACTCTTCTTTTTGTGTGTGTGTGCGCGAGTGGTTGCGTCACCCGTCGTCCTTCCTGCTATGTTAAAGTTCAGGGGACGAGACTGGTGCTTGGGCCCCTTTCCTACAGCACTGTATTGCGGTGTGGTGTGGTAGCAAGCGGCGTTCATGGTGAGTGAAAGGTTTTGTGTGCCAGTGGCGCACCGTTTCATGAGTCTCCCTCTCTTACTTGCCTTGTCTCCTGCAGGTGAAGACGGAGGAGCAGATAGCTGAAGAAAGAGCCTGGTTCGGCACAGAGAAAGTATGGCTGGTCCACAAAGACGGCTTTTCTTTGGGTAAGGACAAGGTTAATTTCATCGACGATGTAGATGATGAGATTGATGTAAATGATTCAATGATCTCATCGCTCTCATTTGCCGAACTACTTAATCCTATCAGGGTCGCAGGGAGGTTGGAGCCTATCTCAGCCAACACTGGACAAAGGCAGGCTACACCCTGAACAACATGCACACAACCATTTAAACTCACACACACCTAGGGGCTATTTATTTTGAACACCCAGTTAGCCTAATGTAAGTCTTTGAAATGTGGGAGGAAACTGGAGTACCTGGAAAATACAGTAATGCCCTGGAATCGAGTCCAGGACCTGGGTAACCGCCACACCACTGTGCGATCCTGACTTGATAATAAAACAAGGAAATATTTCTATCCATTCATTCATTCATTCACTCATTTTCTGAACTGCTTCAGCTTCATGCTGCTTGGGTTGGGGCGAAGCTGGAGCTTATCTCTGCTGACAATAGAATGAGGCTGGATACACCCTGAACAGCTTGCAAACTATTGTAGGGCAACTGGCACTCGCACCTAGGAGCAATTTCGAACAGTCAGTTAGTCTGTTGTGTATGTCTTTCGACTGTTGGCGGAAACCAGAGTACCCAGAAGAAACTCACGCAAGCTCAGGTAGAACATGCACAAAGAAATGCCTTCGAACTCAAACCCAGAACCTTGTTGTTGTGAGGCGGCCGTTCCAAGTGCTACACCACGATGCCCTCACATCACCATATGTGACCGATGAAAGTGAAGCTCTTTAAATGTCATGAAGTGTAATGAAGTTTCAGATGTTTTATAAAAATGCTCCAACTCCACCTGCTGCCTGTGCCGGCTTGTAAATGTGATCTGTTTAATTAAAAATGCATTTTTGAAATATAAAGCCAAACCGAAGACGTGTGGAAGTGTGCACCGAGCTGTGGGGTCTCTCACGCCAAGCTTTGTTCCTGTGATCCTGTAGCCACCCAGCTGAAGTCTCAGGAGGGAAGCGTTTCAGAGGGGAAAGTGAAGATCCGACTGGAACGTGATGGGACGATTCTGGAAGTGGATGAGGACGATGTTGAGAAGGTGGAGCACATGGAGATGATCATTCCTTGGCTTTACGACCTTGGATGAAAAGATAACCCAACTTACAGTCTTTGTTTCTCATACGTTCTATCTTTCATTTGAACTGTTTGACTGAGGTTTATTCTTCAAGTAGTCGTTTTAGTCCATTTAGTCTAAGTAATCCTTCCTTCCTTCATGTCTCAGGCGAACCCTCCCTCTTCGGATGGTGTGGAGGACCTGTCGTCACTGCTCTACCTGAACGAGTCCAGCATCATGCACTCGCTGCGACAGCGCTATGGAGGAAACCTCATCCACACATACGCTGGACCGAACATTGTGATCATCAACCCCATCAGTGCGCCATCCATGTACTCGGAGAAGGTGATGCACATGTTTAAAGGCTGCCGCAGAGAGGACACGGCCCCACATATCTATGGCATGGCCCAGGCTGCATATCGGAAACTTCTGACCACTCGGCAGGATCAGTCCATCGTACTGCTGGGTAAAAGCGGCAGCGGGAAAACCACCAACTGTCAGCACTTGGTGCAGTACCTGGTGACCATCGCGGGCAGCAACAGCAAGGTGTACTCAGGTGGGGTTTAGTTCAGGTTGGTTACATTTCCTCCAAGATTGGCTGTGATTGGTCAAAGTTTTACCCTTCTAATGAATGTGAAAAAAAGTCTATAATTGTAAGTGCAAATTTAAAGAATTTACACTTCCTTCTGTGGTTCTGTTCCAGCTGAGAAGTGGCAGGCAGTCTACACCATCCTCGAGGCATTTGGGAACTGCGGCACATCAATGAACGGGAACGCCAGCCACTTCTCCCACATCGTTTCTCTGGACTTTGACCAGGCTGGTCAGGTGGCTTCTGCTTCAATCCAGGTCCGGATCATAACTTAATTCAACATGGTGGTAACCAGAGACGGTAGTTCATGGGTATCTTCTCATCCTGTAGACGATGCTGCTGGAGAAGTCGAGAACAACGCGGCATCCAGATGGCGAATCGACTTTTAACATTTTTTATTACATGATGGCCGGAGCTGAAGGGTCTCTCAAGTAAGATACCACACTTTCAGATTCATTTGTTTATATGTCGTCGTGGTCTGAAGGGACACTGCATTCCTTTTATAAGAGGGATGAGATATTTATAAATGAGGACAAGTTGGGAAACGCTAAGAAAAAAAAGTTCCACCTGGCATCCCTGGTCCTTTTGTTTTTAAAAGTTATGTGTAGAAGTACACAAAAAGTTTCTAGGTAGAGCCCCTGTTACACTAATAGCTTCAATCTAGCATCCTGGGTGGAGTCTACAAGACAAGGTTTCTTTGTAGAACAGTTTGTAGCGATCTATAACCTGCTAAATCTGTTCTAACTGTTTCAAACCCAACTAGAAGTGTTCGCAACCCAGCTAGAACTATTCCAGGTTTTAGTTTTTGAAGCAAGAGTTTAGTGTTGTGTGTGTTTTTTTAAACATATGGTACATTATCCCCCTTTCACTAGAGCTGTCACTGTTGGGCTCCTGAGTGGCACATCGACAAGGTGCATGACTATTAACCGGAGATGGAATCTGGTTTAATGCACAGCCGTCTGTGCCGGGAGTCCACGGGAGCTATTTGGCCGAGCTCTCGCGCTAGGGTGGGACAGCATACACTGACTTCTCTGTCACTCACAGCAATTGCGAGCACATTCGTACGAGGGGGCGAAGGGCGATTTTCCTCAGAGTGTGTTAAATTATCCCCAATCACGCATTGTCCCACATTTCGAAAGGAGGCAGGTGGCTAGCATTGCATGTCACAGAGGGGGCATGTGCATGCTTTCAGCCCTCCCTGATCGGTGGTGGTCGTGTGATAAGGAAGGCAACACCTGATGGGTGGGAATTGGATACGAATAAATTAGGGACAAAATGGGGGGAAAATCAACAACAACAACAGCAAAAAAAGAGCTTTCACTGTTCTCATGCTAGCTTCTTAGTTTTTTTTTTTTTGTTTTTTTTTTTGTTTGTTTGTTTTTTTTGTTCTTTCACAACTCTGCTTCGGCATGTCTGCAGAACCGAGCTACACTTCAACCACTTTGCCGAGAACAGCGCCTTCGGGATCTTGCCTCACTCCAAGGTAAGCATCATCTTTTTATAAAAACAAAACATGTACATACCTGTTCATATACACACCCTAACCCACTTCAAAACCTCTACAGCCTGAAGAGAAACAAAAAGCCACTCAGCAGTTTGCGAAACTCCAGGCTGCGATGAAGGTGCTGAGTATTTCTGCAGAAGAACAGAGAACCTTCTGGCTGGTCTTGGGCGCCATCTACCATCTAGGAGCTGCAGGAGCCACCAAAGGTATTGGCTGGATGGGACATTTGACATGCTAACGTTTATTATGTCACAATAGAAAGTTAAATAAGTGGGTGATCTGTTGGCTCGGGAAGGGGGCGGGGCTTCCACTGCCATGAGCATGATGAATGGTCTGGATCAGCTTTGTCTCATTGCAGTAATGATTATTGACTGGACACTAATGGCTCTGGATGTGTTTATTCTCAGTAGCTTGTTTGACGATCATTTTGTCTAATTGATCTCCTCCCCCTACCCTATGCAGTCTCAGTCATAGATGAAATCGGTAATGAACATCTGCCACTTTTCTTACTGTCATCGCTTTTCATAAAATAGTTATTTAACTTTAATAATAAAAAATCAGTTACACTTTCTACTTTAGTGACGGATATTTTCACCGCCACAAAGAAATGGGAAAGATCCTCCGGTCATAACATTCTTATGAAATATACCATCATATATAATTGCAGCATGATAAGGCATTGTAATACAAACAGTGTGTATTTTGGCTTTATAGAAAGTGTGACTGGTTTTTTTAAATTCTTTTATTCTTCTATTTATGGTAGCGTTACTAGGGCCACCGGCCATCTGCTCGTGTTTTTATTATATTTTTGTGTGTGTGTGTGTGTGTGTGTGTGTGTGTGTGTGTGTGTGTGTGTGTGTGTGTGTGTGTGTGTGTGTGTG
>JAQNCB010000008.1:20634042-20644090 GCA_030068295.1 Euristhmus nudiceps | reverse complement strand
CCCGGATTTTTCGTCGCTCTGGATCATTTCTTACTGTTGGAAATGTAAACAACATGAATGGCGCTGGGCACACACAACACACACGCCGGTCCCTTTGTTGCACTTGTGCAAATCACAATACTTTCCTTTCCATCGTTCAAAATGATAAAGTCTGTTTCCACAAACAACTACAGCACAATGTGCACCTGGCACTGTATTTCCACCGATGAATTTAAGGCTTAAAGCGAAGTTAGAGTTGAATTCTTCAAGACTAAAGGTATAACGCCATAGACAAGCAAGCTCCCGAGGCATGAGTTTGAGAGCCGTGAACTCTGACCGACGCGTTTTCGCACCTGCACACTCGAAATTGGCTTATTTGATCCGGATCATCTCCAAGTTCTTCTGGGGTCTTCCTCGTCCACATCCCTGCCTCTGATCTTTTTAATAAAGCAAATAACAAGGTATATGGTGCCCCGTACTCGGCCTGCTGAAAATAGGAAACTTCCAAAATGTTGTCTTATCTCACAACGTTACATTCTTTCAATCTGGATCCAGAATTTGATCCGAACCATCTTTGAAATCTAATGGAGTCTTCCTTGTCTGAAGTGCCGCCACTGGTAAATTAATTTTACAAAATTCTGCCAACAGACAAACAGAGGATAAAACATAACTGTTTTGGTAAAGGTAAATATAAGGAGGATGACTGGCTCTGTTAGAAGTTCTATGTGCTGATTAGTCTCCCACTTTGCCAAAAAGCTTCTTCTACATAAATATATATGTGTGTGTGTATAAAATACAGTACGTGTACGATGAGTCCTGTGCAGCATGCTTCATTTCCTCATCAGTCGCTCTCTTGGTGCTCCCCAGCTGGACGTAAGCAGTTCGCCAGACACGAATGGGCTCAGAAGGCGGCGTATCTCCTGGGCTGCACTCTGGAAGAGCTGTCGTCCTCCATCTTCAAACTCCAGGGCAAGGGAACACTGCCACGCACCTCCGGTGTCCGCCAGGGAGCCGATGACTCTGCAGATGGCTCAGGTATGCGCAACCACAGCCACATCCCTAACCACAACCATATTAATAATACCCTCCCTCACCACATCCGCAACCACAGCCACCTGTATAATTATGTACCATTCCCTAATTCAGAGAGATTTTCATGTAAAATTACTCCCACTGTAGCTTTGCCATGTTATTCTACTGTGCCTGCAGCTCCCGAATGTAGGGTGTAAATAATTTTGAAGCCAAAAGAAAAAGTGTTGGGCATTAAGGCTCAAATGTGGGTTAAATGTAGGCCGGAGCCTATTTTAGCCGGCACTACACCCTTAGTAGCTCGTTAAATGATCTCAGGGCCATCACTTGTGCACACACATACACGCAACCATTCACTCTCTCGCTTAATTTGAATCAGCCAATTAGCCTAATGTGCATGTCTTCGGACTGTCAGAGGAAACCGGAATACCCAGAGGAAACCCCCACAAGCACAGGGAGAGCATGCAAACTTCACACAGAAATGCACACATGAACAAAGGACATTCTTGCTGTTAGGTGGACGTTCTAACCACTACACAAGGTCACAAGGTCCTATGTTTACATTATGGCATGGTGCAGTGGTTCTTCTTTGTTTAAACTGGAATTTGGATGAGGTGTGGTGTCGGTGTGTTTACTTTTCTCCGATTATGGCTGCATGAACTTGGGATTGTTGCCCAGGGCCATGCCTACACTTTGCCAGTTATATCACGATGTCTCCCAAGGGTGTGTCTGGCTGTGACGTAGCGGCTTGGTTCCAGGTGCAAGATTTCTCTGATGTCGTAAACGCTCAGTAAGTTTCAAGGGGCTGCATGCAGGCGTCCGATTTCTTTCGACAAGCCTGAGTTACTTCATCGTCGTTGCACATCTACAGATTTGATGTCACAACTGAACGCATCACCACGATGAAAGCGCTTTCTCAACTGCGAGTGCACTTCAAGTTCTTACTCATCGCTTGCCGTCCTTGAGGAACTCTGGGGGTTATTCAATAATGTTTTTTTTTTTTGTTTTTTTTTTATGCTCACTATGTGTGCATCTAGGGTCCAAGTCCACTGCAATGGAATGTTTGGAGGCCATGGCATCTAGTTTGTTCTCAGAAATCTTCACTCTCTTGATCTCCCTCATCAATCGGTGAGTCGTCATCTCGCAAACTTTCAAGTACCACTGTAACCCATAGTCATCGAAGTCTTCGTACATGTTCTGGTTCTCACCAGAGCTCTGAAGTCCACGCAGAAGCACTCGCTGTGTTCCATACTAATCGTAGACACTCCGGGCTCCCAGAATCCTCGGCAGAGCAAGCTTGAGAGAGGCGCTACCTTCGAGGAGCTCTGTCACAACTACACTCAGGAGCGACTGCAGGCGCTTTTCCATGAACGCACTTTTGTGCAAGAGCTGGATCGCTACAAGGAGGTACACCTGTGTGCACACACACACACACACACACACACACACATACACACACACACACAGGGTTGTTTTCCTATCCTTGTGAGGACCGTCCGCTGATAAATCCAGATGTTGGGCATGAAACTCTGTGTGTGGATTGTTCTGGGTCGGCTCAAAAAACACAATCAGAATGTTTGTCACCTTTTGGCATTCCATCCACCTGTAGCAGGAAATTGTGACGGACATGAAATCTGGCCATTCTGTGTACCACTAAATGCAGTCCATGCCAAGAGTAAAATCGACGATCACTCACTCCTGCCAATTTTCCCACAGGCACTATTTTTTCACTCCTGCCGTAAAGTCCAGTGGGCACCAAAGTTCCGTACATGCCAGGAAATGGGCGCAGTCACGCTGGTGCCTGTAGATGCCCGTAAACTTGTCCTTGCATTAGAGAGGGCATGACTTTCAAGACCTTTTGCCTCTCAGTGGAAGAAATGCACCACCTACATCAATATTTCTTTATTCACTGTCCTGCTATTGTCCTGTCCTTGCTTTAGTTACTTACTATTTTTGTAGATAGCATATTTCCTAGACTAGACTTCATGTTATGTGCATCTGATATGTTATATGCTGCACTCGATGTCTCATTTTTGTTTTGATGTACTCATTGTAATTCACAGGGCAGTATGAATGAATATACTTTATCAGTGAGAGTATAGCTGTAGTACTGGTGTGCACGACAAGGTGGCCCCATGCAGGAGATAGTTCACCTGTTATTTCATTATATTGAGCCTGAACAGTATTTGTAGCGCTGTAGGGCCTAGTTTTGTATAGTCAACAGCACTATCTGTGGAATAAAGCTGAAGTGTGGAATATCGCACCACTTTTTTCTGTCGCTTGTTTCTGATGCTCCAGAGCCATGCTAATGGCTGCTACGGACAACTCTCATCACCTACACTCTCGTTACAATACTCATTCCATGCATAATATGGAAAGACATTGGACAAAGAAGAACAGAGTAATGTGACCAGTCTGGTACAGTGATGGCGTGTATGTATTATGTTGATTGGCATTGAGCGAGACCGGGTATTTCTGCGAAATGAACCACGTTGCTTGGAAACGGCGGGCGTGATCGTGACCGTGCTGTTCTCATTGGCAGGTGGCATACTTTTTTTTAAAGTAATTTAGTGGCCGTTATTGATCGTGCTTGCAAGGACAAGTTTACGGGTGCAGGTGTGATCGTGCCTGTTTCCTGGTATGGACCATAAATGGTCGACACATGAGATGATGAGCACACATGTGATTGAAAAAAGCGACTCATGAAAATTATTGATTTTTAGCAAATTTTTAAAATCCTTGTCAAGGTGTTTTTGCGACTACATGCAAGTGAATATTTTGCATCTTAAATACGGATATCTCAAGAAGAATTTTTTT
Source organism: Euristhmus nudiceps (assembly GCA_030068295.1). Classification (NCBI taxonomy): domain Eukaryota; kingdom Metazoa; phylum Chordata; class Actinopteri; order Siluriformes; family Plotosidae; genus Euristhmus; species Euristhmus nudiceps. The sequence continues at coordinate 20,640,265 of JAQNCB010000008.1, read as the reverse complement.
TGAATGATTTGCGGTTGTTTGGCAAAAAAAGTGAATCACCGTAGTCAGGTTTTTTTTTTTTTTTTTTTTTTTTTTTTTTTTTTTTTTTTTCACTTTTTGTTCCCAATCCATTTGCTTTTTATTGGCACTTTATTAGAATTAACAAAATGCAACTAAAATACGATTCATGCCAAAATATGGTGGATGCCAGCAAGTCTCAAACTTTCCGCATTGAAATTTACAACTTCTTTATCCTTGTGAATGAAAGACAAATAGTTTGTAAGTAAGTCGACAACTTTGCAATCTTCTCATGACATGTGCAGACTGTTTGAGAATAGTTTTTAGGTTTTTTTTTTTTTTTTTTTTTTTTGGATTAGTTCACCAACCAGGCGACCAAAATGCAATGGAAAGTTGAGATTATTTTGAGAATGAAAGTGACAATCAGTCGCTTTTCTATCGAACTGCTAGTGTGATCACCCTGCCTTACATAGGACATCAAATCTACAATTATCATTAGCCTTAACCATTAAGGGTCAAAGTTATAATTGGCCGCTTTTGACTACTTTTGATTTTTACCTTGATATTTCACCTTAAAAACTGTCTACCTTGCCTTGTTTGGCATCATTTTTTCAGCACATCCTCACCTGTGTGACTTTACATTTGATTTTTTTATTTTGATGTACTGTTTTAACACATTGGACCCAAAGTAATGGATAAACCACAAAATCTAAGTAGAAAAATTTTTTTTTTAGTGTGATAAACACAAACATGTTTAACAAACCATTTTTATAACTTATAAGTCAAATATAAATTGCAAATTTAAATAATTATGTAAAAATTTAGCACTGAGATTTCCAGGGTGTCTTACTCTTGTTGTCCACTTGATGGCAGTATTTACCTCTAGACTGCCTTGGGGTTTTTTTTTGTTTTGTTTTGTTTTTCTCTACATCATGCCATGTAAACTGCCATCACAGGAAGTTAATAATTATCATTTCCTGCTATATCATATTAAATCGGCCATGCGATTTGAATGCGCCGGCGCGTCCTTCGACTCCTAAGGGTTCATGTGCACTCACATGATATCGATCATGATCCCGATTTGAGTTTGTCTATTCTGATGCCATGTTTCAACCAATTTTGTTCTGATTTCTGTCTAAATCAAATGTCAAAAGCCCTGTTTTCTCAGGCACTAACCATGTTTTTGATCCTTTAGGAAAATATTGAGGTCACGTTTGATGACATGGAGCCGAGTCCTTCACTGTCTGTTGCTGCCGTAGACCAGGCGTCCAGTCAGGCCTTGGTAAGATCACGTGCACCTGTATTACACCAGTTATTCCCTTATCCTCTGAGGTTTTTCAGGAAAGTCTGAATCGAATCAACTCCTTTTGACCAATCTGAATGGAGAATGCAAGACAATTGTAAGACAACATGTTATTGTAGTGGTTAGTACGTCTGCCTGGCGGCAAGAAGGTCTTGAGTTTGAACCCTGTGGCCTGTGAGGGCGTCTCTGTGTGGAGTTTGCATGATCTTCCTGTGCTCGCGTGGGGTTATTCTGGGTACTCCAGTTTCCTCCTACAGTCTAAATACATGAGCCAAGCTAATTGTGCATTCTCAGATGCGCCTAGCTGTGAGTGTAAACATGAATGGGTGTGTATGTGTGTGTTTTGTGTGTGTTTTGGGCTCCTTAACCCTAATAATAAAGGACAAAGCAGTCTGGAAAATAGGATGAAGTGGAACAGACCCACACACACACACACACACACACACACACACACACACACACACAAATACACCTGTTTATAAGGCGTACATTAGCTTCACTGTGCTAGCCTCCAATCATCAAAGCAGAGCAAGCCATCTTGCATCACCACTAGTTGTATTCCTGTTTATCTAAGCTAATGTTTTTCTGCCGGGATTAGAAGTGTAGTGCTTGAAGGGAGAATCGATGTGGGCTAATCGTTTCATCTCGTCTATCAACGTTTGCTATTGTAGCCTCTATTAAACTCAAGTTAAATCAGACAAAGGGACAAAACAGGCAGAATCGCAGCGGCTATTTTTCCAATAATTGTGCGAGTGCCCTCCTCATCGGCGGCGTCTTTGAGACAGAACACCACGACCAACAGCTCGGTCCATTTACGCTTTTTTAAAGCCCTTGAGAGCATGATAATTGCTTTGACAGGGTTGTTGTTGTTTAATGGTGGGTACAGTACAATAAAGCATGAAATTAAAAGTTCAATGGCAGTAAACTGAATTCAGTTTGCTGCAGTTGGGAATCTATAAATGCTACTTCCATTGTACTTATTGAGATGAGCTTCAAGTGTGGTGGTGTATAGGAAGGGCAGGGGAGAGCAGCAGGATTGGTGTGTGTGTGTGTGTGTGTGTGCAGGTAAGTTTCTAGTTTCTCTCGCACAGTGTGTTGTTGTGTGTAAGTCAATAACGGGCAGGGGTCTCACTGAGTCTTTACTGCCGATTATTACATGCTGGTGGGAAGGAGGTTTCTTGCTGTGAAAACTGTGAATCTTTTACAGAAACACAACGTATGTCTCAGGAAAAGTACAGTTCTTCACTGTGTTAAGGGTTATCATTTAAAAAGATGCTAGATAAATATATTTTTGGCCTGGTGTAGATTTCTGACCTCCCTTCTCATTGTGAACCTGCAAATCTGTGCCTGGTGGTGCCATTGAAAAGGGTGCCCTTCTGATTACCAATCTCAGTGCCAGGGAAGTGACCACTATTGCCAATCAGTCTCAGTAAAGGGGAAGTTGCCTTCGCCTATCAGTCTCAATAATTGGTGCGCATCCTCTGGGCCTACAAGTCGAAACCAAGGGGGAATGGCCACTATGGAGACTGGTCACAAGAAAGGGGAGTGGCTTCTTTTCAGTCAGTTTAAAAAGGGTGTTGCCTCTGCTATCAGGCTCAATAGTGGAGGTGCATCCCCTGAGCCGTTAAACAAAGGGGGGTGTGGTCTTCATGGCGACTGGCCTCGGTAATGGGGAGTGGCTTCTGCCCTACCAGCTTTAATATACACTTATGGCATTTGGCAGACCCCCTTACCCAGAGTGATTCACGACTGAGAACTCGAGGGTTAAGGGCCCAACATGGTGCTGCTGGAGCTTGAACCCCCAAGCTTTGGATCAGTAACCCGGAGGTTACTTTTTTTGATAACCAGTTTGAATGAAGATGTGTAACTACTGGTCTTAGTGAAGGGGTGTGGTTATACCAGTCTCTGTTTATACCAGTCTCAATTAAAGGGATGTGGCCTTTCCTGCCTGCAAGTCTTGGTAAAGGAGGTGTGGCCTTTTATCTGTCTGTCGTATTATTGAAGTAGCTGTGGCTCTTTGTGCTGCCTGTTTAATTAAGTATATAATGCATCTCTTGTGTATCTGTGTGGCAGGTGAGGACGCCATCAAGGACAGATGAGGCGAGGGGGCTGCTGTGGCTGATGGAAGAAGAAGCACTGCAGCCATCAGGATCAGAGGACACATTACTGCAGAGGCTGTTTAGCTACTACGGGCCAGCGGAAGGAGAGAGCAAAGGTCTCCCTCTCTCTCTCTCTCTCACACACACACACACACACACACACACACACACACACACACACACACACACACAATAACATGGCTAATTATGAATGGCTGGTTTTCCTACAGGCCACACGCTGCTGCTGAAGAGCGAACGGCCGCATCACTTCCTGCTCGCTCACAGCCACGGTACAGACTGGGTGGAGTATGACGCCCGTGGTTGGCTGAACCATGCAAAGCAAAACCCCGCCTCTCAAAATGCAGCCAGTCTGCTCCAGAATTCACAGAAGTAAGACAAGTCAGAACACACACACACACATATATATATAAATATAGATAATATAGATATGTGTATGTATGTGTGTGTACACACACACACACACACAGTCGAATCTCATTTGTGCGGAAGAAGAGGGGTGATGGGGTGTCCGCATTAGTGAATAGTCCGCTAGAGGTTAGAGTGTTTTTTTTTCTTTTCTTTTCGGGGGGTTATACTCCATACTGTACAAGTAAAATCACCTCAAAGTTCTGTAAAAGCGCAGTAGTACTGAACATTTAACACCAAATAAGACATTTATATTGTACCTGTACAGTAAATACATGTAATACATATTGTAATTCATAATACAGTAATTAATTTAACGTGCTGCTCACGCGGAGTGCTCGCGAACTATCCTTAAAATAATAATAATAATTAAAAAATAAATAACATAGAGTTGACCGTAGGACCCGAAATCCGGTCCATTGGGGTCCGGTTGAGCGAGGTTCAACTATATATAAAGTATAAAATATGTATAATAAAATGATAAAAGCCTTTTGTTACTTTACATCATCAGCATCAATACAGTAACACTATTATTCAGTGCTAAATTGTCTGACTTGCTCTTTCACAGGAAGAACATCAGTGCCTTGTTTATGAGCCGCTCCAGCAGCGCGACGGTGTTGTCGGGATCCATCGCCGGGCTGGAGGGCGGCTCTCAGCTCGCTCTGCGCCGTGCCACTAGCATGAGGAAGACCTTCACCACCGGCGTTGCTGCCGTGAAGAAGAAATCTCTCTGCATCCAGATCAAACTCCAAGTGGTGAGAGTTTAGTGATAAACAGTTCAGGATGGGTAGCTGTACAGACCCATTTCCAAAAAGGTTGGAATACTGGGTGAAGTTGGAATAAGCACAGAATGCAGTGATTTCCAAATCTTAGCCACATATTTTATTTACAGTACCACACTGAAAACTTAAAATTCTGAAAGTAAGACATTTTTCTATTCCATTGAAAAATATGAGCTCGTTTTAAATTTAATGGAAGCAGCACACTGAGCTTTCACCTTCATTTGGGATGTCATGGCGAACTCTGTTTATAGATAATGATTCCTGGAAGTATTTCTGAGCCTGTGCAATGACCAACTCGTGCCTGTTTTACTGCAGTGCTGACTGCACATAGAGATTTCCAGTTTCTCACAATCTTAATTCTTAGAAATTTTACGTTGAGGAACATTACTCTGAAATTGTTCCACAATTTGTGGTCATAGATTTTTGCAGCTTGGGGAACCTCTGCCCAGATGTTCTTTTTATACCCAATCACGTTACTGATCAGTTTCCAATTAATCAAATCAGTTCCAGCTGTTTCTTTTTCGTACCACTTACTTTGCCAGCCTTCTGTTGCCCCGTTCCAACTATACTGAGATGTGTTGCTGCCATTAAATGCAAAATGGAATATTCAAGAGTCTTTATTGTCATTACGTTCACACATAATGAAATTTTGTATGAAACTCTCAGCTTTAAAAAGGTGCAAACAAGACAATAAACTGCAATTAACACTGTCGCGAGCAGAATATAAACACAAGCAATTATGTACACAAACTTCAAGTTGAATATAAAATAGAAATATACAGGTAAAACAAAACAAAAAAAAAAATTAATTCATTCATTTTCTGAACCGCTTAATCTTAATTAGGGTCGTGGGGAGGCTGGCGCCCATCTTGGCCGACTCTGGGAGAGGGCACAGCACACCCTGGGCAGAGGGCAGAAACATGCTGACGGCTATGCAGCCTACTCAAAGTCAGCGATGGTTCTTTTACATCCCTCTCACCACATACAGAGAGAGACATGGCCGGCCTCTGTTAACCCAGTTAGCTGCACTCAGGGGAAAATTAAATATTTTTCATAAAACATTTAAATGTCTTCCAACATCTGATCTTTTCTATGTTTTATTATTATTATTCAATAATGAAGTATGGATTCATGAGGTTAGAAAATCATCACATTCTTTTTAAAAAAATTATTATTATTATTTTTTTATTTCATACAGCCTCCCAACATTTTTGGGTATTGGGATTGACTTTCTAAAATTGTAGCATTTACAGTAATAATTCATTCATTCATTTTCTAAGCCGCTTAATCCTAATTAAGGTCACAGCTTACTAGGCCATCGCAGGGCCAACATAGACCCACCAATTCACACTCATGCTCATACCTGAGGAAATTTGCAATTGCCAGTCAGCATACTGTACATATTTTTGGACCGTGGGAGGAAGCCGGTGTACCCGGAGGAACCCCACGCAACCATGGGGACAACATACAATCTCCACACAGAAACGTCCCAAGCCCAGGAATCGAACCCAGGCCTTCTTGCTGTGAGGCGGACGTGCTAACTACTACATCACCGAGCCGCCCTTACAGTAATAATCTGTTCTGATAATGCAGTACATGCTAATCTCTAAAACACC
>JAQNCB010000008.1:20580713-20593188 GCA_030068295.1 Euristhmus nudiceps | reverse complement strand
TGTGTGTGTGTGTGTGTGTGTGTGTGTGTGTGTGTGTGTGTGTGTGTGTGTGTGTGTGTGTGTGTGTGTGACAGTTTGCAAGACATGGTGACAAAGTACCAGAAAAGGAAGAACAAAATGTAAGGACCTGAGCCATGCCGCCGTTTGTTTGATCTCCATCCGAACGTTCCTGCACGTGAACCCACGAGCATGAGGAAATGCCCTTAAGTGTGCATGCTGAGCAGAACCCTTAAACCTCCCACGCGTCACATGCTAACAGCACCTTCCATCAGCCATTTTAGCTGCCGTGCATGAATTTGCAAACATTTCACATCCGCCGCCTTGTGTCCGTTCACCCGTCGTGTTTACGCCTCGTCGCATTTAACAACTTCTTGAGTCCCGAGCACCGTCGGTGCACTGATAAAAATAACTGGATGAACTGATTGCAGCGGCGAGTCGGGCCACGGCCGTGTTCGACAAATCCTCCTGAACGTCGCTTTATCTTTGTGCTCCAGCTGAAATACGAGCAGTAATGAAGGAATTGATTTTTGGATTAATCAAAATGTCAAGAGGCATCAAGAAGCTTCTGAATACGGTTGGTAGGAACACTGTGTATGGCAGTTATTGTCTAGGTATATGAGTATTGCTATAATTGTAGCATTCTGGTATACAGCTCGCGTGTCACTGTGTTGGAATGGCTGATGCATGTCATACATACAGTACTTCTCCTTTGAAGGAAGCCATGTTTGTCTGGTGGTGTCTGCTTGGTAAACTGCAGTTCTATGTTCTACTAATGGATTGGAATTATGTCCCCATCAGTACAGATTCGGGGGTCAAGTTTCAGTGTTTATTTTTCCTATAAGGACAAGCTTGGGGGGGAAAAAAATTACTATTTTTGACAACTTGCGTCTTTAGGCCTCAGCCTGATGCATAGACCACTATCTCAGAGATTAATTAAGTTATCAACTGAAATTTTGAGCAGAAGCTCTTTGGACTTGCGTGCTTCTCAAAAATGCAGGAGGCTTCAAAAGTGATTTTTTTTTTTAATAAAGGTACCTCCCAAATTTGGAATACCTCTGCAGAAAAGCCTGGAATATAATTAAGGAATAAAACCCACCACCACCACCACTGTCTGTTCCTGCAGCGCAGTTTAGCATGAATCATTAACGAGAAATGTTTTTATGAGTCTGTAATGCGTGTTTAAGCCGCGTGCCTTGATTAATGTGTGTGTGTGTGTGTGTGTGTGTGTGTGTGAGGATAATGTAGTGTGGGAGTTGGGTTGTGGATGACTGAGCAGTACAAATAATGTTGAATGGTTTGGGGAATTTCTACAGGAGCTTTAATGACGAATCTAATTGGGTGGAACGGAGATATGTAACCAATAGGACTACGTTGTCACAACTGATTAATGTCCAGGCAATGAAGTGTGTGTGTGTGTGTGTGTGTGTGTGTGTGTGTGTGTGTGTGTGTGTGTGTGTGTGTGTGTGCGTGCTTACAGACCAGAGAGCCCCACACCAGTTGTAGAAGGCTTGGGGTGGAAATTTAGAGCATTTGCATAAATACTACTGTAATTACATAATGCCAAGTCCATGTGGTTTTGGTTTAAGGCCTCTGAACTAAAAAACCTCATTGGAGTATTGCTCAACTCGTAAATCTGGGCTGTAATGTGCTGATTAATTGGCTGTAACAAAATTTCCAGGTTCCTAAAATAGTCTACAAACTCTGGCTGAATTTCACCCTGGTCAGTGGAAGAGAAGGCTAAAAGTGACAGGTGCTGTCTCAAGACAATGGTGCAATCTTTACCTAACAGGACTGGTGCTCTTAATGATGTGAGGTGAAGCACAGCTATGTACGAGGAAACAAGTGATGTATTATATCCACGTGTACAGACAGTCCACATGTGCATCATACTGTTTAATCTGTAAAGCTAGAATCTGACGGAGCGGGAAATGCTGAAGAGCGTAGCGAATTTTCTGTTTCATCAGGGTTTATAAAAGGTTTGCTAACTTTCTTTTTTGTTTTGTTATTTTCCTCCAATTCCCACCTGTCAGGTGTTGCCTTCCCCATCACACGAATACCACCGGACGAGGTGGGGGGCGGGGGGGTAGCATGCACACGCCCCCTGTGTAACCTCTGATGCTAGCCACTCGCCTCTTTTCGAACCATGGCACCATGCATATTTAGGGTCGGTCTAACACACTCGGAGCGAAAGCGCTATCTGCCCCATCGAGCGACTGAGCTCATAGATGCCCATGATTGGCTGGCAATTGCAGTGACTGACAGGGAAGTGAGTGTATGCCATCCCTCCCTCCCGTGAGAGCTCGGCCAATTAGATCCCATGGATGCCCGGCCATGAACGGCTGTGTGCATTAAACCGGATTCGAACCTGCGATCTCCGGGTTAATAGTCACGTACCCTGTCGATACGCCACTTGGGAGCCTTGGTAACAGTTTTTAGTGTCGCAGAGAAATTTTGTAAATTGATTTTTCCACAAATGTTTGCAAAACAGTTGTAACACAGGTCGCTAAAGTTCTTTTTGGTCAGATGTTTTGCAAAAATAAAGTGAGTCTCCCACTGTAAATCAGATGCGTTTTGTTCGTTTTTGCCCTCAAATCACTCGCTTTTTATTTGCGTGTTATTACCATGAACAAAATGTGAATAAAATACAGATGTTAGCAAAATATACAGAATATGGTGGATGCCAGCAAGTCGTAAACTTTTCAGAGTGGAAATCTCCAATTTGTCGCGTTTCCTGTGAACAAAAAATGAATAATTTGCGAGTAAAACGCCAACTCTGTGGCCTTCACACGACATGTGAGAAGTTTGAAACTATTCGGCATCAGTGCCTCATTTTTCAAGATTCGCAGAAATTTCAAACATATTTGACATTTTTTGTGATGAGTTCACGAATTAGGTGCCAATTTGCGATGCAGTGAATGTCGCGAAACAAACTTTGGGAATGAAAAGCGACAGCTGGGAATTTCCATTTGCTTCAGTCGCTTTTCTATCGCGCCGCTAGTATGATGACCCCTAACCGTCGCTAAATGTTGCAAAAAATCATTCCTCAACAGTCGTCAGAAAAGCGTGTTGGCATTCGCTGCTCCATGAGATACGGGCTTAAGTGACTGCGCGTGAAGACTCCTCACCACAGAACAGCTCTGGGCCTTTACTTCACTTTACTGTTCATCATGTAAATATTCAAGGTTTGGAATCGACACTACACAATATGGAGCAATAGAACTGCTCAGTATGCAGACAAACACCCACCGGAATAAAGAAAAAAACCAATAAATGATCCTGACGGCTAAATTAAAGCGAGTACAAGAACGTAGCATCAGCTGCACAGCCAGGTGTTTCCACTCCGAGCAATTTCCCCTCTGTATCTCATCCAAGATATAAAATAACATCTCTGCTAAAGCTCTCTGTCACATCGAGGTGGTGTGGAAGTCAAGCACAAGAGCTGGGGGATGAGCAAAGACTTCACTCTCCCTGAAGAATTTGGATTTGTTTGAGCAGAGGGAGAGGTAATGGTGTGTACCTACGCTGTAGCTTGGTGTCAGATTCCACTTCAAGCACCAAAGAGATCAGGAATCACTAAGGACGTGACGAAGTTTCACACCGATACCTTCCTGAGGAGGAGAGGAAGGATCTATCACTGTAATATTCTCAACATGCTCTGGAACAATGCTAATGATAGCAATATTACAGAGATCCTATTAATCCAGACATCACTGACTTCAGAAATAATAAATGTAGCTGCAAACAGCGATTCCCGAGGTCCAGGCAAAAAGACTAATAAAGAATACAGACGGTGATGAAGCGTCTGAGGAGATGATTGAGCACACACATTTGTAGAGATTTACCATTATATCCACACCCATTGGATACGTGCAATCGGGCACTCTGATTGGCTCCTCTACTACAAGGCTATCAGCCTATATACTGTAAGGACAGAAAAACAAAATGATGAAGTGGTTTACCAAACCAACACATGCTCAACTGAATGCTGATGCTATAAAACAGTAATTCCACTCATCATACACCGCTTTTATTAGCACCTTATTCGCTTTCGGCTAATTTATGACTGGATTTCATCAACTAACTTGAATATTGTACATTGATATTTAGCTCCGCCCAAAACCGGAGTTATTTTGATTGTCGACATTTGTGAGTCACTTTGTCATCAAATAAAATCCTGACAATAACCGTCCAAGGATTTTCACCAAACTTGGTGGGGATCCCCCCCAGATCCCACATCTACCTGAGTCCAAGAGACGGTTTGATTTTGGAAAGTCGAGGTTGAGGGCCAGAGTGAGAGCAAGATGACAAATTTGTGTGCTGATGGATATGCTGGTACAGTGGTACCTCGAGATACGAAATTAAATCGTTCCAGAGTGGCTTTCGTATCATGAGTTTTTCGTATAATGAATCGCGTTTTACATGTAAATCGCCTAATTCGTTCCAAGCTCTACAAAAACGTCACGTTAAATTTTATAATAAGGGTAAAACCTGAATGAAATAAGAACCAAATACATTTGAATCATTCAATATACCTAACCTAACCGTTAGTACCTGTAAATGAAGTAGATAATAGAGCATAATGCAAAAAAAATAAAAAAAATAATAATAATAGGAAAATGTGGACCCTTACCTTTCGAGTGAGGCGGTGTCCGAAAGCGAAAGTGGCGAAGAGGAGGGCTAAGAAAATAATAAAAAATGGCAGAAAATACATGGGAGGAAACATTAAACTTATTTACACTTAAAACACATCGGATTCTTCTTTCCCTTTTTAGGCAGTTTGGTGGATGACAAACCGATTTAAGGTTCATTACCGCCATCACCTGGACTGGAGAGGAAGAGCAGGATCTGAATAGGAGAGCAGGATCATGGTACTGATCATGATGGGAAATTGTGTTCCGTTTCTTAAGAATGCTGAATAATTTTTTGTAAAATGAAGCGAAAAAAACCTTTGCATATTATTTCGTAAAATTAATTTTTCATAATACTGAAGACCTATACTATGACCTGGATGACTGAGAATCTTTACAGACATAATACTGAAGCTTTCGTATCTTGAGGTTCCACTGTACTATGGAACACTAAAAGGATGCTCTGTGAGTTTCCTGACTGATTAATACTGTGTAAGGTATTCCTTTTGGTATTAATGCTTACCAAGAAATAAAATCGGTCTCTCGGCATGAGCTATTCACAATATACTGAGACCTTGTTTACGTATAGTAGTGAGCTGGTAATGAATCAGTCCATCAGAAAGGATAGATATGATTGGTTTCTTTCACTCTTTTCACAAAGTGTTTTTTGATGCTTATCGACAGGGCTGAGGTGCGTAGCTTCGGTACCCGGAATTCAGTAACAATCATTATAAACAGACAGGCAGGGAAACAGACACGCATTAACATAACCATTAACATACTTAATTGTGCCTTCAAGAGGTAATTTGCATTCTGTTCATCGACAGAACCGGTTTCACTCGACGGATCCCCATCCTAACTTATTCGACATCTCAAGAGCCGTAAGGGAAACACGCAGATACAGTACATTCATATTTATGGGCTGGACCAATTGCTTTAGATATTTTCAAATATTCAAAGCCCTGTGGCATTATGTTGCCTCCTGCTTCATGCATCACAATCACAAGTGAACTTTTATTATGTAAATGTTTTCAGTTGTGCAGTTGATCCAACACAGGCAATTGTTAATGCAGGTGAAGTCCACCTCCGTCATTGTCATGCTCATTCATTCTTCCACTGTGAAGAGGTTTGTTCTAGAAAGTACCTTTATTATCATTTGCCCATCATTCCAAGTCATATCAGTTGAAGAGGAAGAGGTTGACGATACGGGTCCACCTGCAGGGCGACTCATTAATCTACACATTAGTAATGTTAGCATGGCGCCGTTTTCATCCCTTCCTTTTCTCTTAACCTGTGAACAGCAAACACTTGTTCTTGTTACTGCACCATACTGAAACGTGTTATTTTTCACAGTGGTGACGACTCCGATATGGACTCAGAGGTGGAGGACCGTGTGGACGGGGTGAAGTCCTGGCTCTCAAAAAATAAGGGCTCCACCAAGACCCTATCAGACGATGCCAACTTGAAGGCCCCGAGGTCAGTATGCATCACTTCTTCCTGTGTCTAAAATAATGGAGAAAGGTGAAAATTGGGGTTTGCACCTCCACAGAGTGGTATGCGGCCGTTTCCCATGGCTTCCCTGAAGGTATACTGCAGACTCTGGTTGGTTTTTAAACAGGGTACACCAGTTGGTAGATGTTTACAACATCCCTGTGTGAATGTTTCCATGTCCATTTATCCTTCTTCAAATTGACGTACTGTTGTACTGACTTACCTTTTTGTGCTCCTTTGTCCTGTACGTCTGCATCTCTTCTATTACCAAAGCCTGAAGTATCCAAACGCGGCCAATGCTGATGTAAAAGACATAAAAGAAGGGAAGGAAGGTAAAGAAGGTCAGGATGGGAAAGAAGGGTATAAAGATGGCAAAGACACCGAACTGAGTAGAGCGGTGTCTGTGATGAGCTCGCTTAGCTACAGGAAGCGGTCCAACCTGAAGGACTCTATTGGAGGTACTGGGGATGAGAGCTCCCTTTTCAGTACCCTGAAAGAGCAACCAGATACCCCAGACCGCTCGTCACTCCGTAAAGCGAAAAACAAGTCGAACGAGAAAGCCGGAGAAGACCTTGATGACCGGGGCTCTGTCATCTCTCAAGCTTACTCTGAGGCAACAGCCAGAGCCAGGAAAGGTCTGGAACGGCGTTGGACCAAGAGTAGCCCAGAGTTTGATAAGGAGTCTGTTGCGTCTTCAGTCGTACTTAGTAGAACTTCCTTGCGCCGTGGGCTTGACCAGGACAATGATGCTACTTCTATAGTCAGTGGCTACAGCATGCGCAGAGGCACGTCAAGGATGGACGACACTCGAAGCGACTGTGGGTCTGCAATGAGTCCTGGATTAACCCGTCGCTCAGGAGGAAGAAGCCCAGGGAGCATCAGCCTCAGCTCTCGGACGTCTGTAGCACGCAGCAGCCGGCTTAGTGAATTTGGTGTCAACCTTGCAGACAATGATGATGCTATGAGCGTGGCCTTTAGCGAAGGAGGACTTTCATCCTATAGCCCTCGGTCTTTAGTCCGAAGCCTTTCCAGCCCAGCCGAGAGCCACTCAATTGGGGGCGAAGCCCTTGATGCAGCAGATATAAAACCAGTCAGCCACCGCAACTACCTGGACCCTGATCTGGAAAAAGCTATAAATGAAGTTCTCAGCTTTAAGCCTATTAAGTTCAAGCGCCGCAGTCTGGAGGACTCCGATGAAGAGAAGGGAGGCGCAGGAGAAGAGGAGGATGACAGAAAGAGTGTACATGGTATGAAGAGCTCCCTGCAGTATGATGACGATGATTTGGATCTGCACCGGAGCACATCTAGACTCCAGCGTTCGGCATCTGGCTCGGCACTGGACTACACTCGCTCTTCCAGCAGTTTCAGTGCACGCAGCAGAAGTGGCAGCCACAAAGCCAAGAAGAAGAAGAAGAGCCGAAACTCCGAATCGGGGAGCTCCTCAGCTGATGAAGGCAGAAAGGGTTCGAAGAAGAAAGGGAAAAGGGGCTCCAGGAAAGGAAAGAAGAAGGAAAGCGAGTCAGAATCGGAGTCATCGGAGTCGTCGTCGTCGTCGTCCTCCAGCTCCAGTTCTGGTGTTTCCTATCGGAGTTCCAACAGCATAAAGAAGGGCCCGCGTCGAGGTGCGCAAGGATCTGATGAGGAACCAGGCCCTGGCGGTGTTGCAGAAGAGAGACCCCCGAGCAAGAAAGAAGAGAGGAAGAAGAAGAAGAAAATGGACACCCTGGTGATGAAGTATCTTTACAGACCCGATAGTGATTAAAACCAGAGGTACAGCAGGTGACGGCAAGAGCAGCATGGTGTTAAACTAACACATTAGCCAACAACAGCAGGCCTCCTGACAGAATATAGGATAGTTTTCACCCTGATAGAACAACTAATCATAACACGGCATGCCTGTAGAGCTCTGAAGAACACCGTGTCTGTGCTGTGAACTCCGAACAGTGTTTAAAGTTTAACTTTGAGAGGAAATGGAAATTAATGACCTATGTTGCTTTTGTTTTCGAGTTGAAGAGCATGGTTTGCTTCATGGTTGCTGTTGGTTTCTTTTTTTTTTAAGTCCCCTCATGAAGCCTGAGGTTATCGCCTAATTATTCGCTTCTTCCTGAGAAAGCAGTTTATTTTGAGCGCTCCGTGGGTGCGCGTGCACGTACTAATTCCCAGTGAAAGGCCGGTGTGATAAATGACTCAACTGCTGCAAAACAACACAGTCCTGAAGTTAATTTACTAAGACCTCCATATCATGCATGGGCTTCTCCCTGATGATATTTTTCTATTCAGTTTAAAGCCATTTAGATTTTCCAACGAGACAAAACAACCAAAGTATCCACCCAAAAAGTAATCTATTACCATCCGAGTACAGTGGTTGTAATGGAAAAGGAAACACTTTCCCCTCTGCAAACATCTCTCGATTGTTTTTAAAGGGAATCACTGCACAAACTCTGTGCGTGTATCGATTTCCGAATGCGATTGTGCCACGAAACCGTGGGTGTGCGCTTAACCTCCAAGCGAGAGCACAAAGGTCGAGCTTCAATGCTCATTCTTCAGCAAAGCTTTGGCTAAAAGTCTGTTTTCTGTTTTTCTTTCCTTCCCCACAGCACCTCGTTCTTTAGGACTGCCCTGAGCCGGACTGACGAAGAGGAAGGCGAGGAGGAGAAAGCAGATCTCCAGCATAACCTTATTACCGATGGAGACGGGGGTACCAGACTTTCAGAGACCACAACGTAGATTTGAATCATCAATACACGCACTGGGCCATACCCCTGGGGCAGATCCTAGTCACCCCTTCGGACTTTTTACTTCCGCACATAGTCAAAACTGATTTGATTTTATAGGAGTTTTGAATTAAGCATCTGCAGAAAGACGGAAGGGCAAAGTCGTCGCGAGCATCATCTTAAATCCTAACTCGCGTCCATCACCCTGACCTTTGTCCTCAATCAGGGTCGTTCAACTAGCCACCATTAAGCTAGAGCTCAGGCATGAATTAAAGAGATTATCATTATAATCATCCGTACGATGATCTAGTTTCATTTTCGCAGCAAATTTTTTACATTTGTTTTGATCTTTGACGGTCACTGAGTCGTAGACATCTCGCAATGCTGCGTGCTCCTCACCGCTTTCTCTTTTTCAGCTTTAGCGATATGATGTTCTCTAGAGGAAATGCTCTTCGTGATTAGCCTCGAAGGAAAAAAAACTTGATATTATTATCATCAGGAAAAAATCTTTAGTGTGTGTGGATTTTTGTTGTAAGGAATCTGCTTCTGATCAGTCGGCTGATGAGGTGTGATTGTTGTGGATTCTGCCTTTTTAATCGTTTCCAGTTTTCCTGCCTTGCTCGGAGATGTTATTTACTCGTGTATCTCCTGCACATCTCGCTAAATATTTCGTTTCATCTTTTTTCTTTCTTTGTTTTTGCAAGGAATTATTACGATGCCTAAAGATTAAATGCTGACTGAGGACTGTTAGGTGTGTGATTATGGAACGCCTACGGATGCACTTGACAGGACAATATTCCAAAAGGAGAATATTCAGAAATTTCTGGAAACGTAGTTTAACATGAAATCTTTTGGTCCTATTGAGTCACAGTGAGGATTATTTTTATTTTGAATTAATATAATGTATTAATGTAAATCTGCCAAATATTAATTACAGGCTGGTGTTGGTGTTGAAGACACGCCGGATATGCGCATTAATTACCGGAGATCGCGTGTGCGTGTGTGCGTGTGTGCGTGTGTGTGTGTGTGTGTGTGTGTGTGTGTGTGTGCACCCGAGCGTGTAATATGAAAAGAATATTAAGGTGTCGAGTGGACAAGCTGTTTGTGCGGCTTTGCTTCATTACGGTCATCAGTGTTTTCTATGCATCGCCTGTAGCGAATTATGCAATAAATGAGAAGGGATACAGGATATATTTATGTCTTTGAGAAGGCTTATCTACAGTACATACTGTACGGCAAATATTTGAATGAATTTTATTGTAAATAAATCTTTGTGATTTGTTTACACTGACTTGTTGTCATTTCCTTTTAAAATACTACATTAGACTATTCTTCCTCTCTTGTTATTACACCAGCCAAGGAATTTTTATTTTGCGCAAAAGGAATTAGTAAGCAAGAAATGCCTGCAGTGTTTCACGCTGTTTTGAACACGCCCTTGTCGACTTCCCCTTGCCATTACCCTTCAGTTAAATTCCCACTGCTTTCTTCAAGGCCAATTACATACTTTATTAACTGTACACTCTCTTCGATGACCCAGTTGGAGCCTGAGGGAGGATGTAAACATGGCTGGAGGCACTGGGAGTAAAAGATGCACTGCAGTCTAATGGCATATTATTAGCTTTTAGATTTTTATTCAATAATGAACAATACCTTATTCTTCGTGTACATTGTGATGAGGGAATTTTGGGCAGTGATTCATTTACCACCACACTGGCTCCAAATTCGATTTTCTTTGAAGTAAATGTAATTTATGTTTGAATTCAAGGCGGTAGAATGATGGTTCCTCTATATACCTACAGGTGGCGCACTCTAAACCGTTCACACAATACCAGGCATCATGGTATCGCGTGACGCCGGACCAGGATTATTTGTTAACTCTCTGTGGGAATGAAAAAATAAAAATCAACAAACTAATTTGCTTTTTACCATGATCTGTTTTAATATGTGAAATATCCGCTGTAAAAGAAGCTGTGAATGAGTTGTTACTATGGAAGATAAGAAGGCCACTCTTCTTCATTCATTTTAAAAGCCGCTTAATCCTAATTGGAGTCGGGGAAGGCTGGCCCATATCTCAGCCGATTCTGGGTGAGGGCAGGGTACACCCTGGACAGCTCGTCAGGCCATTGCAGGTCCAATTCTCACACAGTTATTCACACTCAAATGTAGGGGGAGATTTGGAACAGCCAATTAGCCTACTGTGTTTTTGGATGATGGGAGGAAACCGGAGTACCTGGAGGAAACCCACACAAGCTACGGAGAGAACATGCAAACTCCACACAGAAATGCTCAAGCTGGGAATCACCTTCTTGCCGTGAGGTGGACATGCTAACCACTCTGCCACTGTGCCGTTTTCTTCTTCTTCTTCTTAATTCAATTCATTAACTTTCTAAGCTACTTAATCCTAATTAGGGTTGCGGAGAGGCTGGCACCCGTCTCAGTCGCCTCTGTTCGGGGTACACCCTGAGCAGCTCGGCAGGCCATCACAGAGCCGACACACGTGCAGCCATTCACCCTCACTCTCACACCTAGCGGCAACGGCCAGTTGGAATAGCCAGTTATCCTGCTGTGCTTGTTTTTGAACTGTGGGAGGAAATCAAAGTACTTGGAAGAAACCCACACAAGCACGGGCAATCTGATAAGCCCGTGCAAACCTCACACAGAAACAACCCAAGCCCAGGAATCGAGCCCAGGCCTTTTTGCTATTAGTCAGACATGCTAAGCAGTACGCCAACATTTATTATTATTATTACAAAGCTGATATTTAAAACCTGTTTTTATGAAATATTAATCAGCATCTTTTGTCTAATCAGAATCCACAACTCAGCAGTGATTGTGATGTGGTTGTGGTTGCTACAAAACAGTACCGAGAGAAATTCGGAATCCTACAAAGGATAATATTTATCTCTGGCTGTTCGAGATCCTGTGTTTTCTACCTTTATAACTATAAACCACAGGAGGATCTCTGGAGGTTTCAACACACAGGGGGAATCAAAAACAAAAGCATGAATCCTGAATAAATAAAACATGAGCGCTTTGAGTAATAAATAGCAATTTAGGAAAACGCATCTAAAATAATAATATAGCAATTACATTTAAAAATAATTATACAATTTTTACCAAGGGGAGCAAAAAAAAAATTTAAGATGTTTGGTGTTATATCTGAGCCAGATCTCAACCTGCATGGCTTCAGTGCAGCTGATTTCCTGTCCTCTGCAGGTCGTGATTAAAAGCCTTTATTCTAACATGGCATCCAAAAATAAAAGGAAGCGCCTGCTACTGAAAACATACCTGCTTTGGGATTCTTTAAACTCCACTTGACACTGCTGTGTATTTCTACTGATGTGCTTTCTGAGATTCCACCAAGAACCAGTATCTGTTCTTTTTCCTCGGACATCTCAGAAATAAGGGATTTCTCCCCATTGACCTGCTCCTCACTGGATGTTTTTTGTTTTTCGCACCATCTGCTTTCCACTGTAGAGACCACTGTGTATGAAAACTTCTAAAATGTGTAAAGCAGTTCATCTGCTGATATTTGATGGAAAAAAAATTAAACAAAGCTGTTGACTTGTATTTACTTATTGTTCAATGAATGAAAGGTGAGATGAAGAGATGAAGATGCTGATGTTCTCTCTGGGAGTGACG
>JAQNCB010000008.1:20456756-20466788 GCA_030068295.1 Euristhmus nudiceps | reverse complement strand
TATATATACAGAATCTACTCATATAATACATCTATATGTCTATAATTGGACATTACTAATATCTCTATAAACAGATGTAGAATGAGTGGTGTCAGTAAGTGATATGTACAGTATTATCAATATGATGAACAGTAGAATGTAAATGTATTACAATGGATGTTCGTGCTATATAGCGGAGTTGTACAGTTTAATGGCTACAGGTAGGAATGATTTCCTGTGTGGTTCAGTAGAGCATTTAGGTGGTATAAGCCATAACGTACTCCTGAGGAGCCAGAGAAGCTCCCTGATTAATCTCTCATGTGCTCAGCTAACATATGAAACTCAAGGAGATTGGTGTGCAGGACTGATATGTACTGTCTAGTCTCTCTCTCTCGCTCTCTCACTCTGTGCGTGCATGCATGCATGCTTGTGTGTGTGTGTGTGTCTCTGTCTCTCCTTTGTCTCTGTGTGTGTGCGCCTATCTGTCTGTCTGTCTGCCTCTCTCTTGGTCTTTGTGTGTGTGTTTGTGTGTGTGTGTCTGTGTGTGTGTGCGCGCATGTCTCTCTCTCTCTCTCTCTCTCTCTCTCTCTCTCTCTCTCTATCTCTCTCTCTCTTTGTCTGTGTCTGTATGTGTGGTGTCTGCCTCTTGCACACTCTCTGTCTCTCTTAGCAGCCAGACCTTTCCATTTCCGCTCTACTGCTTCCTTTACAACCTCCTGACAGACCAGTGAAAAAATACCGGCTTGTTCCTCATCAGTAATGATATCATCACCGTGCAACCTCAACCTCATCCATGACCTTCTCTCCGGACACGTATGCAGCAAATTGATTCAGATTCCGTGCCCCTCATCACAGGTGGAAGATGGGACACTGTTAAAGCTAATGACATCTATTTATTGCCAATCAGGATGTAATGTTCTCTCTGCTGACAATAAATTGTAGATTCTGGCAGCCACTGTGTGTGAAATATGAGGACTTTTTTGGGGGGGTTAGGGGTTGCTTGATTTTCTCTTTTTTGCTCCTACCCCTCTGCGCTGTGGGGCATGTGCAAGCATGACTCGACCTTTCCATGATAACAAAATGCAGCTTGCAAGAATAAATTACCGGTTTGTGATACATGGTAATTTGGTAGCGGACATCATCTGTAATTATGAACAGATATGCAGATGAACGCAAGTCGAGTGTTTAATGAAAGATGTTCAAGGGATGTCTGATTTTCACAGCTGATTTAAAATACCATGGCATATTTAACACTGAGAGAATGGCGTAAAAGCCACGAAACATCCTCGAGAGCTTACAAAGCTTCAGATTCTACTTTATACTGGCCTTTGGAACATGTCGAAGTCCTACAGTACTGCAGGTGGCAGTGTTAAAATTTCATCACCGGTTCCATGATATAGGATGAACAGTGCAGCTCCTCCTAGTGGTCGATTGTGTAATTTTTACCAAACGTCGAGCCAATATTTTACTTTTCTGTCAAAAGTGTGATAGTTTATAATGAAAACAGTTTTATTACATGAGAAATCATGCAGAACAAAAGCAATCAGTACGATTTCTGGGTTTCATATTTGGTAAAAACCATTTTTGTTTAAACAGTTTTGTTTTTTTTTTGTTTTTTTTTGAGAGGAGCCAGTTGAGGTAGCTGGGGAATCTGATTAGAATACCTCCCGAACAACTCCGTGGTGTGATGCTTCAAGCATGTCCAACCAGGAAGAGACACGGGGTCAACCCAGAACACGCTAGTGGGACCATGACTCTCGGCTGGTCGGGGAACACCTCGGTGTCCCCTTGGTAGAGCTGGATGAAGTGGCTGGGGAAATGGATGTCTGGACCTCACTGCTAAGCTTGCTGCCCCCACAACACGACCCTGGATGAAGTGGAAGAAGTCATCCCCTGGCGCTTGAACAAATAAAAACACCAAATAATAAAGGTCATGACCCAATCAATCTTGATTCTATCAATGATGTGCTAAAATATTACGATGTGGTACATTTGAACAAAGCACATACAAATGAAGAGTGCATGTTCTATTTTAGTCTTTTTTGCCATCATGACACATTTACAGCATTTTGGCATCTTATTTTTTTTTACTATAAATGAGCAGTTGGGGGTTAAAGGCCTTACTTAAGGGCACAATAATGGCAGTTTGGTGGTACTGGAACCCCTGATCTTTGGATCAGTAGGCCATAGCTGCAACCACCTGAGCCACCACTGCCTGATTACAATGCAAAATTATTGAAAACTGCTTGTACATGGACAGCAGGAACAATTTACCTCCAGAAGGTTTAATCACATAAAACTCTCCAATCAGGAAAATCACGAAGCTAAAGGGATGACAACACAAGCATAGCACAGTAGAAGAACCACTACTACACCCATGTAAACCTTCCTACTTTTCACCGATTGTCTTCAGACAGCAACTTTTGTCCAGACAAGATGTTCCAGAACAACTTGCACCACCTTGAAAAATGGAGCACGTTACGCCCACTGATGTCAAGATGCTCCAGAACAAATAGTTTTTACACAGAAAGTTGGTCTGAAATTCAAACTAACCACAGAGCACCAAGCCTGGGAATTGAACCCAGAACCTTCTAACCACTACACCACCCTTTCATTTCAAAATTTTTTGCTATACTTTATTAATCCCTCAAGGTTAATTATTGCCTCTGTATTTAACCCATCCAAAGTGAGCACACACATATAAACAGCGAGTGCGCAGACACACACATTGGGGCACCCGGTGAGTAATTAGGGGTTAGGTGTCTTGCTCAAGGGCACTTCAGCCTTCAAGGTGGAGGAAGGCAAGGTGCAGCTCACTACCCCACTGCCACACTTCGAACCAGTGACCCTTTGAACCCAAAGCCGCTTCTCTAACCATTATGCGGCAGCTGTCCCCCCCAAAAAAAGACTCTTTACATGATGGATGGAGGATAATTACCTTTTGAAGTTCATTCATTAAATAAATTTTATCTTTCACTAAATCATGTCGTATCCTCCCACCTTATTTGTCTAATGAAGTGATTGTACAGGTAGCATGTCTAATTTTATCCATGATCTATAGTTAATTAGTGAGCTGACGATATCACGTCGCACTCCTGACATTAAAAAAACTTCAGACAGAGAGCAGGGGAAAGACTCTTCCACCGCCGTTACACTTTAGACAAGTGGAAGGTGCTTATTGATCCACCACAACCAACGCCCCCTCCCCCATTCTGTTACCTCTTCAGAATAATAATGGCAGCGCAATGCCAGCGAGAGGCTTCGCTCCAGCCTGGCTCACGCAGCAGATTAGCGCTCTCATCACGTAAAAAGTACCCACTGATGAGCGCATTGATATGCAGCCGGTGTGGAGGCTCTACCAGCTGCCATATAATGAAGAAATTCCCATTCTGCTGCTCAGGTGCAGGCCTGATACATGCATGCATAAGAGAAGGAAAGTATTCTAAACCTAGCTACGGTTTTAACCATTTTCTCCCTTCCACAGACGGTTTATGAAAGAGTTTTCAGGCAACAGAGATGAATTAAGAATTAGACTCTCTCAGACTTGAAGTCTGAAAGGAAAGCAGAGTGACTGCTGGGCTTTGTGGAGGTTTGCGCTCTCCATGATCTTGTTAAAGCCCTTAACCCATCAAACAGTCTTCTAGTGTTACTGAAGCTATGCTACGCCTGCTGTTATTTACAGCAAAGTATTGCTGACACTTAGGAAAGGAAATATATTCTGACAGCCAAAATTTCTCATAATATAATCATCATGTTATAACGATATATTATTATTATTATTATTATCACATCATAATATATTAATGATCACATCATAACGATACATTAATCACAATATTATGGTATGTCACATCATAAAGATATATTATTAATCACATTGTAATGATATGGTTATGTTATAATGATGTAATTATCATGTCATAATGATGTATCATTAATCACATAATATACTTATCACATTATAATAACATAATTATCATTTTGTAAGTGGAAATCGGGGTCAGGTCGTGGAGGAAGCAGCCTAAGCAGTGAGGTCCAGACGTCCCTCTCCCCAGCCACTTCCTCCAGCTCCTCTGGGGAGACACATGATCTTCCCAGACCAGCTGAGAGACATAGTCCCTCCAGCATGTTCTGGGTCGACCCTGGGATCCCTTCCCTGTTGGACATGCCCGAAACACCACAGGTGTGTGAGAGGCATTCAACCAGATGCCTGAGACACATCAACTTACTCCTCTCAACGTGGAGGAGCAGTGGTTCTATTCCAAGCTCATCCCGTACGGCTGAGCTTCTCACCCTATCTCAGGGAGTGCCCTGCCACCCTGTGAAGGAAGCTCATTTCAGTCGCTTATATCCTCAATCTTGTTCTTTTGGTCGCTACCCAAATCTCATCATTATAGGTGAGGGTTGGAACGTAAACCGACTGGTAAATTGAGAGCTTTGCCTTGCAGCTCAGTTCCCTCTTCACCACAACGGGCCGGTACAAGCTCCGCTTTACAGCAGAGGCTACAGCGATCCGCCTGTCGATCTCCCGCTCTGTCCTTCCCTTACTCGTGAAAAAGACCCCAAGATACTTGAACTTTTCTACTTGGAGCAGGACCACATTCTTGACTCGGAAGTTGCATCCCTCCCATTTCTGGCTGAGAACCATGGCCTTGGACTTTGCGGTGCTGATTCTCATCCCAGCTGCTTCGCACTCAGCTGCGAATCACTCCAATGAGAGCTGGAGATCCCGGCTTGATAAAGCCAAAAGGACAACATCATCCACAAAAAGCAGAGACGAGATTGTATGGCCACCAAACAAGAACCCCTCAACGCCTCGGCTACATCTAGAAATTCTGCCCATAAAAACTATGAACAGAATCAGTGACAAAGGACAGCCTTGGTGGACTCCAACCCTCATCGGAAACAAATTCGACCTGTTGTTACCAATGCGGACCAAGCTCTGGCTGGTGGTTCAGAGACCTAATGGCCCATAGCAACGGGTCCGGTACACCGTACTCCTGAAGTACACCCCACAAGCTCGGGACACGGTCGAATGCCTTGACAGATTGAGCAAACTCCCATGCCCACTCCAGGATCCTGTAGAGTTTATAGAGCTAGTCATGAGTGCCAACATTCAAACATTCATTCTCTGAACGGCTTAATCCTAATTAAGGTCACAGGGAGGCTGGCGCTCATCTCAGCCAACTCTGGGCGAGGGCGTGGTGCATCCTGGACAGCTCACCAGGCCATCGCAGAGCCAACTCTGACACAACCATTCACACTCACAGTCATGCCTAAGGGAGATTTGGAACAGCCAATCAGCCTACTGTGCATGTTTTTGGACAGAGGAAACCCACACAAGCACGGAGAGAACAAGCAAACTCCACACAGAAATGCCCAGGCTGGGAATCGAACATAGGCCTTCTTGCTGTGAGGCAAACGTGCTAACCACTACTCCATCGTGCTACCTGCTAACATTCAAACACGTTATAATAAACATTTAATGTTGTAACAGAGCATTTATCATGGAAGAACGTTAAAAATTTAATGCTAAAACAACATATTTTTACTTTATTCTGACAAACAATATTTATAATAATACAGAATGTGTAGTTTGAAACTTTTTACATTATGAGATGAGACTGATCTTTTATTTAACCCGGGAAGCAGGGGTTCACTGCCGTAGTTATTTGATGATTCTTTTCTGCGATTGTGATTTTCATTTGTCCCACAGTAGAATTCTCCAGTTTGAAAACTTTCCTGTAGCCGAACTACCTCCAAGCTGCAGTCAGCATCTTTTCCTGAAAATTGGAGAGTGCTATTACACCCACTGCTGGTTTTGCCTGACCGTGTTACACATTTGACTGGAAGACATGCTGCTTAAATGTCACAGATATTCGCTCCGTCTGCCTGCTAACCACTTTTTTCTTTTTTTTTTTCTTTTCTTTTCTTTTTTTTTTTTTACAGCAGCAGATCTTTCAGGTTTCAAGAATATTCATCCTGCATTCTGTCAAGCTGATGATAGGAAACGGCTTCTCTTTATATGGGAACGGGGTGTAAGGAGAGAATGAACAGAATATTAACTAGTAATACACACGGCATTATAACAGCAATAATATAAATGTGAAAACTTTTTAAGTCTCATTGGTCAGTTCATCAGTCCTGCTTCTATAGTTCACAGGAGATCATGTTTACCTCTGTAATTGTAGTCACTTATAAATGATGTCCTTCTCACGCCAGTGCGTTTGTGTATTTTGATCAAATAAAACTGCCAGAAAAGGTTCCTAGTATCAGAGCACATCAACAAGACTTCTGCCAGGATCAAGGATTGTGATTAATGTTTGTCTGTAGCTTAGTGCCTCTAAATGGACCTCGCCATGATTTCAAACCTCACTTAGACTCTTTTCTTTTAAAGAAAGAACTTATTCTACTGCTTCAGTGTTGCGGGTGAACCTGTATTTGAGTTGGTGTTAAACGGTGTTCAATGTAAGAAACCTTTTCAAATTGCTTCAGTGAGGCCAGATGTCAGGGATAAGGCTTTGTAGTTTGACCGAATACAGGAATACATTTAATTTAATCACAGAATAGAGTGTTCAGCCACATTCAAGACATCAACTATGCAGACTGACCTGTTAGAAGTGGCAGATAAATTATATTCACTACGAATATATTAGAAACCAGAATGCTTCAAGCAATTCTCGAGTATAAATAAAGGGAATTACAGATTTTTAAATCGAATAATTTGATGCAATTAAAACAACTGTAATTTTATTTCATGACACAAATAGTCAGACAGATTTTAATTAGTTTTTATTTCAATGTTTAGAGTGAAATATTCTTGCATTGCTGTGAAAATAGTTTATACACCCCAGGATTCATGTGAGATTTATTTATTTATTTATTTATTTATTTATTTATATTTTCCCCCTTAATTGCAATTAAATTAAAATGATTCTCGGTGAAATTAAGTGCATGTACTTCCAATCATTCCTAATGTGGCAATTATTTGACATTTGTGGGCTACATTGCATTACTGTAAATAAGTACACAATCTGCAGAATGGAAAATTCAATCCTAAAGATTTAATTTGATTTTGAGTAATCAATATTAACACAACTTCAGGTGCTTTGCACTCACTGTGTGCACTAAAATGATCAGGCAACACATAACTACAGAGATGCCTACCAGTACGTGTTCTCCGTATTTTGTATGGAAAGTTGATGTAAATACGGTGTTACGTTACAGAGTGCTATTTTATACGGAAAAATAAAAAACTCTCTCTGTCTATCTCACGCGCTCTCTCTCTCTCTCTCTGTCTGTCTCGCGCACGTGCTCTCTGTCTGTAATGTGGGTCATATGATGGTGTTGCCATCCTACCTCTAGATTTTAAGTATGATGTAAAATAAATATGTTAATAATATTGCTTACAAATACGTTTGTTGCTAATGCATGTGTGTGGAAGAAGTTTTACTGAAAATTTTTCAAAAATACTGAAAAAAGTCATGAAGAATACTGAAAATCTATATCTGACGTAGGCATCTCTGTCACTATTACAAAGCAAGACATTGATATGGAAACACTATTTGGATTTATGGAATTACAAATAGAGTCCATTTTCATAAAGATAGTTTGCTTTGGCATTTTCATTCTTTCTTTAGGATAGAGTTTATCCTGATCGAGGTCATGCTAGTTAGAATTAGCAACTATTCTAAAAGCATTGGTCCATATTATCACGAGATGAGGAGTGGTGCAAAGAAAGCTCAGTGATACCTGTGATAGGAGTTCTTAGGATTCTGGGTTTCGATGGCCTGGATGGTTTTTAAGAGTGGTCTGGCATCTAAATGGAAGGCATACAAGAGATCAGTTGAACATAATATGTCATTTATCAAATTTTCTAATTTACATGGTCAATCATGGACATTTCTTTTTTTATTGGAGGTTGAGATGCTGCACTTTTATCAGTTTGTTATGCATTTTAGAATGAGAGGATGGCCCAAAAAAACAACCCTGATTCTGTTTATGACCTGCTACATTCATGGTCTCACTTTTAACCCATAAGGGAAATGAGGGGAGGTCCCAACACCAAAATGGAAACAAGTACCAGCAGATGTGTGTATTTGTGCATCTAATGCTGGATTATATAAGCTACACCCAGATCCCTGCGCTGGGCAGCATTCGACAAGTTCGATACCATCATGAGAAACAGGAAGATCAGCATGAAGATCAACAGGAAAATACACAATGAATATATCCTACCAGTCATGACAAGAGAATGGAGATCACGTGGGCGACCCAAAGCAAGATGGCGTGACGACCTCACTCAAAGCATGGGGACAACATGGACATCCATCGACAGAGTCCACTGGAAGAAGTCCAGGGAGGGGTTCCTCGCTCATAAGTCTAAAATTAGAAGTTACTAATGTCTATATAAACAGATACAGAATGAATCCTGTCAGTGAGTAACATGTACAATATTATCAAAATAGGGCAGTGGTGGCCCAGTGGCAAGAAGCTGGATTACTGATCTCAAGGTTGGGGGTTCAAGCCTCACTATCACCAGGTTGTCACTGCTGTTCCCCCAGTGCAGCTAACTGTGTCATCAAAGGCCAGGCATGTCTCTCACTGTCTGTGGTAAGAGGGATGCAAAAGAACCATTGCTGACTTTCCTCAGTGTGTTTCTGCCCTGCGATGGCCTGGTGAGCTATTCAGGTTGTACTCTGTCCACACCCAGTGTTGGCTGAAATGGGTGCCAGCCTCTATCCAACCATAATTAGGATTACGCAGTTCAGAGATTGAATGAATGAACAGTAGAATGTAAATGTATAACAGTGGATGTTGGTGCTATATGGGGGAGTTGTACAGTTTAATGGCTACAGGTAGGAATGATTTCCTCTGTGGTTCAGTAGAGCTTTTAGGTGGTATCACCCTCTCACTGAACATACTCCTGTGACTGATCAGCAGGTTGTGAAGCGGGTGGTCGGTATCATTCAGTATTGTCTTTATTTTGGCAACCCAAAGCAAGATGGCGCGACGACCTCACTCAAAGCATAGGGACAACATGGACAAACATGGCAAAGGACAGAGTCCACTGGAAGAAGTCCAGAGCGGGGTTCCTCGCTCATGAGTGAATTCACCCTAGATACTGATACTGATACACCCAGATCACTGTAACCACTTTTACCAGATAGCATAGGAAAATAAGAACACTCACTCCCTCTTACTCATTTGCTCTACTGCTTAATCCTAGTAGGGTGGTAGGAAGGACCACCTCTGGGTAAACACCCTGAACAGCTTTTCAGACAACAGGATAACACACAAACACAAATATTTACACTTACACTCACATCTGGGATCAATTTGGAACAGCCAGTTAGCCTAACATGCATGTCTTTGGATTGTGCGAGGAATTCAGAGAATCCTCCTCCTTGAATCGCCACCTTATCGAGGTGGAGGGGTTTGCGTGTCCTAATGATCCGAGCAGCTATGTTGTCGGGGGCTTTATGCCCCTGGAAGGGTCTCCCAAGGCAAACAGGTCCGAGGTGAAGGTCCAGACAAAGCGCGATTCAAAAAGACCTCCGTGAGACCAAAAAAATAGGACACAGTTTCCCATGCCCGGACACGGGTCACCGGGGTCCCCCCCTGGAGCCAGGCCCAGGGGGAGGGGCTCGAAGGTGAGCGCCTGGTGGTCGGGCTTCTGCCCATGGAGCCCCGCCGGACCCAACCCGAAAGGGATACATGGGCCCGCCCTCCCATGGACCCACCATCTGTGAGAGGAGCTATGGGGGTCGGGTGCAGTGTGAGTTCGGTGGCAGCAGAAGGCATGGGTTCTGTCGGACTGATCCTCGGCTACTGACTCTGACTCTTGGGACATGGACCCTCATGTCACCTCTCTGGTGGGGAAGGAGACTGAGCTGGTGCGTGAGGTTAAGAGATACCGACTAGATATAGTCAGACTCACCTCGACACACAGCTTGGGCTCTGTAACCACCCAGCTCGAGAGGGGCTGGACCTTATTCCATTCTGGAGTTGCCAGTGGGGAGAGGAGGCGAGCCGGTGTGGGCATCCTTGTTG
>JAQNCB010000008.1:20297595-20310251 GCA_030068295.1 Euristhmus nudiceps | reverse complement strand
AGTACATGCGCGATAAGACTTTATGTTAATTCTTTCAATTGGGAAAGTTTGAAAATAGGGTTATGTTTGGCTTTAAGTAGCTGAATCTGACACTCACTCACCCATTTGTCAGACCGCTTAATCCAAATAGGGACGCAGGGCAGCTGGAGCATATCTCAGCTGATACTCAGCGAAGGTGGATTACACTGTGAACAGCTCATCACTCCACCACATGGCATCACACACCCTACCATTCACACATTAATATCCAGGGTTAATCTGGAACAGCAAATCAGACTAATGTGCAAAATGTCTTTGAACTGTGGGCGGAAACTGATGTACCCATAGGAAACCCATACGAGCATGGGGAGAACATGCAAAATCCAAACAGAAACACCCTCGCCGAGCCCAGGGGCGTCTTGCTGTGAGGCAGACGTACCAATCACTGCGCCAATCTTACAAAGTGTTCTATTCAGCATTTAGTTTATACCGTACACTGAGTACAGGATAATCCAAAATATATCCTCATGTGAAAATCTTGGAATCTTGGATAACCCTAAGATGTTTATTTCACAATAATAATATCCGATTCACTGTGCATTATCCCACTTATTACACAGCTACTTATAAAATGTTAATTCAAAAACATTTCATTCCTTCCTCTTATGATGTGCTCCATTGCAACGGTCTGCTCTCCTTATTCTGTTACAAACAATTAGCCAGAATCCTGCCAGTAGGTGAATACAGTAACTGACCAATCAGAATTGAGTATTCAAATAAGCAAATAAACCTTGTAATATAACCAACAGGAAGTCATTTAGTATTCAGTATATTTGTATATCAGTAGGGATTGATATTTGTACACATATATATTACCTGTGCCACAGAGGTTATGGTTTAATCTGTTTGTTAGCAAATTTCATGCAAAACATGCATGTATTTGCTCTACATTTCTATCAGAGGTAGAGCTTTGAACAAGAAAGACTTCATTTGATTTTGAAGATGAACCTGATCAAACTGTGAATTTTTTTGGAAGTGTGTATTACAGCAGGGCCAGCAGGGGGTGCTATGTACTTTCTGTTACGTTTTTCGGCTTGGCAGAAGGCTCTCCGAACGCTCTTGTTTGATATGTGTACGGAAAAGAAGAACTTACAGAATCATTGTCACAGGGTTGAAAGTTGAAGGGTGGCGCTTTCTGAAATGCGGTGTTTTCCTGGATAAAGAGCTCCTGGTGAAAGTCTTGCATAACCTACAGAACACACAAACAAAAAGCGATACACTGTGATGTGCTCGTTCTGAAATTCAACTGGGTCGGGAACTGAAAGTTGCTTTCAGTTACAACTGAATTGATTATGTTCTGCTTCTCGGTTCCTAAATGCAACAACAGAAGCTACATGTCTGCAATGAAGCACCTAAATATTTATGAAGTCTACATAACTACGTCAAGAATCAACACTGCACCTTTGTGCCACAAGCTAGCTCGCATGGCTAGTCAACTTAGTGCAAATGTTTACTCACTCGCTCTCACTCATTTGATCAACTGATTAATCCTTCTAGGGTCATGGGGAGGCTGAAGCCTATCTCAGCCGTCACTGGGCAAAACACACTCACACTCACAAGTAGGGGCAATCTCGAACAGCCAGTTAGCTTAATGTGCATGCCTTTGGACTGTGAGAAGAAACTGGCATAACCAGAGGAAACCCACTGCTGTGATGCGGACATTCTAACCACCATGCCTGTGACTGTTCAACTAAGCAGTTATACTATAACCACTCGGTAAAGCAACATCTGTGGATCCTCTCCGATCATGCCAACCAGGCAGAGTGTGAAAGAGGACCTGTGTGTTGGTGCATGTTTAGAAACTTAACTCTGTGAGAACATACACCACACAGACGACACACTAGAACGATGGATAAGGTCACGCTGAGACGGATGGAAACAAACTCTGAAGATCATCGTATTACTGACTCAGATGTAACGCTGGCTCCAAATCACCATCGGTCTAATTTATCCGAGTGCATCAGTTCAACAGAATATAACGAGATGGATCTGCTTCACTGTCATTAATAAGACACTTTGACTTGCAGTGTGTGAGCAGTGAGCACTCTAACCTTGTTTCTGTTCACGTCGACCCAAGTGTACCCCTTAAGGCATATTTTAAAACTGGACACTGTACAGAGGGGTCCTGACCCTCTGACTGCTTTGTCAGCACTGAGATTTGATCTGACTGCACATTTTTTTTACTACCAGATCAAATTCCTAACAGCACCCATAACGCCACTGGGCTGTCTGTGTGTTTTACCAAAGGCACATGTGTATGTGTCAGAGCATACTCCACTTACCCCACTGGACTTCTCCAGCAGGAAGTTGAAGGTGTCCTGAATGACATGGGATGCCTCCAGCTCGGCCTGGCAGAGTGAAACCAGATAGCCCTTCATGTGATCATACACGCTGCCGTCCAGGACCTGGGGTAAGAACAAAACAACATATGTGAACCACTTAACTAAGCCTTCTGTAGAATGTATCAACTAAAATATTCAGAAGGAGTTGTTCATAGACTGTTTGCTGTGAAATATTTTTCTATCTATTCAGGACAATCGGATAGTGAATCTTGGAATAATGCAATTTTTCCCTCTCACTCACTGATCTATTCGCAAACATTTAATCCTGTCAGGGTTGTAGGAAGTCTGGAGCCTATCTCAGCCGACACTGGGTGAAGGCACGGTATATCCTGAACAGCACACCAGACCAATGCAGGGCCAACACATGTTCATACATGTGAGGGAGGCATGCTAAGCCTGACACCACCATGCCGCCCCATGTAATTTTTCAGTGAAGTCTTTCCACTGGTGTCTTATTTCTACTGGTATTCTGCCTGTTTGCATTACACGTGTTGGCCAGCTGTTCTATTTGTCATGCTTCTACTTCCTGAACTGACCTGAGGTTAAAAACAGAAGAAGAAATAAAACGTCACCTTGATACAGCTAATCAGATCTGTCTCATAGTAACGGCCTTGGTGGGCATTCGCTGCCACCAGGGTCAGCAGATATTCATTCCTGGCATGGGTGGCTTTGGAGTTACACTCAGTTCTCTTGGCTTTCAACTGGAAAATAACAAAAAGGGTACACCCGTGAGTTTAGGCAAAACAATGCCAAGGATGGTGAATGGTGCATCAGTTGAAACAAAGATTTGAAGTATTAACTCAAAATCTTGTAACTCACCTTCACGTTTGGTCTTTTTAAACTGGATCTGAACTGAAACCGACTGAGTTTGGACCTATTGGATGCATGAAGACGGACAGAAAAGGTACATTTAGACTGGAAATCTGGATCGCATAAACAATGGAAAATCTGTCTTTCATCATGACTCCAGAATGTACATGAAAAAAGCACTGCTTCCTCCTCAGGTGTGACTTCCTCTGTTTTCTTGACAGAACAATGAAAACCACACTCAACCTCAATGTGTGTGTGTGTGTGTGTGTGTGTGTGTGTGTGTGTGTGTGTGTGTGTGTGTGCTGGAGACGGTGACACTTGTTTAACAAATTCTACAGTCATGTCTGAAATCCCCTGACTTCAGGTAGACTGCGATATTATTCGTCCCACTGCTAAAAGGAAACATACTCAGACAGCACTTCCTTACTAGCACACAAGTGATACAGTCTGGGTGAGATTCGAAACATGAGCACATGTTACATTTGGAAATCTCAGCAGTGCGTTCTGAAGCTTTGCATTGTGTTTTGACTCCTCTGAGTAGAACACATTGCAAACTACAAACAGTCAGCAACCACTGTATGAATTACTTTTACCGTTTTATTGAACACGTCACCAGCAGACAAAAAAATCAGAAACAAAGATTTAGACATTGTCTAAAAGCTGAGCTCAGAAAAAAAATTCACATCTCTGGCAAAAAGTGAATTCGTTTTGATGACACCATCAATAATGTAATGATCGCCTCCTCCCCAAAGTTTTGATATTGTCTGAAAGTGATATGGTATTAAGAGAAGGATTTCTTTAATGGAAACCCAATATCGGTGCATTGGTGGCACGGTGATAGGGTGCTGGTTTTTATAGATCGAGGGTTCAAGCCTCACTACTACCAAATTGTCGCTGCTTCCCCCACAGTGCAGCTAACTGGCTATCCAAGGCAAGTTATGTTTCTCAGTGTCTGTGGTGAGAGGCATGTAAAACAACAATTGCTGTTGCTTGTAAAGAGTAGGGCAGTGGTGCCCTGGTGGAAAGGTGCTGATCCCAGGGTTGGGGGTTCAAGCCCCACTATCAACAGTTGTTACTGCTGTCCCCCCAGTGCAGCTAACTGGGTTACCAAATGCAGGCCATGTCTCTCACTGTCTATGGTGAGAGGCATGTAAAAGAACCATTGCTGATGTTCGCCAAAAGTAGGCTACAGTCAGTGTTTCTGCCCTGTGTGCACTGCCCTCGGCCGGAGTCGGCTGAGATGGGCACCACCCTCCCCGTGACCCTAATTCGGAATAATGATTTGGATAATGTTTGGAAAATGAATGAATGAATGTAAAGAGTAGGCCCCTGGATTGCCGTCAGCGTGTTTCTACCCTGTGATGGCCTGGCAATCGGTGTACTCTGCCCATGGCAACCTCCTCAATTAGGATTAAGTAGCTCAGAAAATTGTTGAATAAAAGAAACCCAATATCACCACAGGACAGCCATTTCGCTGGATAGGTTCACATCCGAAAATATGTGACACACGGCAAAAAGGTCATGTGTGTTCTCAGTGTATTCCAGGAGATTATCATGTCTGGTTCATAGCAGAGCATAAATATTGGCACTCTGATTGAAGATTAAACCATCCATTATACCCAGTGCTAAAAACACTTTCTGACATAACCAGCAACAGAGTTGGCTGAGACTGTGATTGTATTGTGATTAGCACCAAAGTAGTGAATGAAGGTCTGGTTCAAAGGAAGCAGCAAGGCAGGCTAAGGCCTTTAAAGACAGCGATGATCAGGGAAACATACTTAGCCTCCATATCTGCTTTCTCCCTCACGGCCTGGGCCATCTGTTCTGTCTCCTGGTACTTCTTTCTGGACTTGGTCAGGTCCTTCACAGTGTCCTGCAGCTCAGCCTGGATCCGCGTTAGCTGCTCAATACACTGAGGCACAAACACATAGTTTAAATAATTGAGTGCAAAATGCAGATTAAACACGAGGCATATGACACTGTATAAGGTTATAGCTCAATAATAAAGACAGCAAGCGACTTCACTATAGTATCCTTCCTAAACCTGAGTGTGATCGTAAAACTGCATACCTTTTTTAGTTGCTGTTCTTTGTGCGCCCGGAAAGTCTTAATAGGCTCTGAAACCTGGCTCCTGTAGCTATCACAACCACTGAGCCGAGACTGGGTCACTTTCACGACACCTTCCAGATACGCCGTCCATACCATGCAAACGTTCCTGCACACAAACACACGCGCATTCTGGTCCGGCATGTTGGGTCAGATAAAACATTACAGCAATATAAAAAAAATACATAAGGCAACTGTCAATCATTTAGTTTACCGTCTGCACAAAGATATGGATGCTAAATGTTGAATATGTCAACCATTCATGAGTACACGTTCATTTACCTGTAATCTTTCTGCTCTTCTGACTGGACTCCAGGCCATTCCCTCTTTAGGTACTGTGAGGCCAACTTCTGCAAAGCCTTGGGGGTGGGAGTTGGAGCAATGAAAAGAATATCATGTGGTTATAATTTTCTCACAGAAATGATACTGCACCATTCATAATACCATAATGATGGAGGCTATCACAGCCGACAGTGGGCAAAGACAACGTACACCCTGAATAGCTCGCCAAACCTTCACAGGGCCAACATACACACAGCAATTTGGTATAGCCAATGTGTCTGTGGATTGTAGGGGGAAACCGGAGATCCCATTGAAAACCCATGCAAGCACGGGGGAACATTCAAACTCTACACAGAAACACCCTTGCCGAGCCTGGGACTCGAACTGGAGACATTCCTGCTGTGAGGGGGAACGTGCTAACCACTACACCATCATGCGGCAATACCATAATACAAAACTGAAAATAAAATTTGTTAAAATAAAAAGACTTCTGATGCAAATCCAGCAAGCAGCAAATAAGCAATAACTTTGACCACCTCTCGACCACATACTGCCATACATTAAAAACCCAGGAACAGAAAATGCAACAGGGCAGTAGGGCAAATGGCTAGATAGTAATAAAAATAACATTTGGTGAGTATGTGAATGCAATAATGTTTCAGATTTATTCTCTGTGGTTGGTGAACCAGGCAAGAGTCACTGAAGGCATTCAGTACATGCCTGCAGAAATACGATACCCTTGAGATTCTGAGACAGAGCTTTTGGTTTGTTCAAGCACTTACAATTGTTCTGGCAATGCATACAAGGAATTGATGTATATACATTTATATACAGTGGGTATTTTAAATGTATTGAATTAAGTTACTGTGTAAATGAAAATAACTGTTTTGGAAACGTGGAAGCCCAAAGACAAGACTGAGAACACTACAGCTGCTGTGAAATGGAATCTACTATAAATTATACAGCATATAGTTATGATTTCCTTGAAACACTATTCATTCCCAAATGGCAAGCCAATCAGATTGCGCAATTCCAGCGTCGTGTAAACTAGGCAATGTTATTCAATTTACCTTCGTACCTTGTGATCATTTACAACATTTGGCAGATGCCCTTATCCACAGCGGCTTACATCTTTTATCTAATTTGTACAACTGAGCAGAGAAACATTATGGGCCTTGTTCAAGGGCCCAACATTGACAGATTGCTGGGACGAGGGATTAAACAGCAAACCTTTAGTTATTCCTATGGTATTCCTGGTGTGCAGGGGTAAATACCTACTAAAGTGACCCAGGTTAGGACAACCAGTGAACTAGTAATAATGTCATGTGTTCCCACGTCTCACTGATGTGGGTGAGAGGACTAGCGAAGGCTAGTATATCTGGTGCGATTTCACAGAAGAGCTACTGCAGCACATACAGTTGAACTTGATAATGCTGGTTAGAATAGAAATGTGCAGAATACAGTGCATTGCAGCTTGCTATACGTGCGGCTGCATGGCTGGTGTTAATGTTAAAGCTAACTGATGTATTTGTGATCATTACTCACTCATCTCACTCATTTGTTGAACCGCTTATACCTATTAGGGTCGTGGAAAGGCTTAAGCCTATCTATGGCAACACAGCAGAGGCAGGGTACCTAATGAACAGCTCGCCCAACCATAATAGTGCCGACACACACTCACACCTAGGGTCAATCTGGAACAGCCAATTAGGTTAATATGTATGTCCTTGGACTGTGAGAGTAAATCAGAGTACCCCGAAGAAACCCATGCAAGCCCAGGAAAAACATACAAACTCCACACAGAAACACCCTATTTTGGGTGTCAAACCCAGGACCTTCTTGCTATAAGGTGGATATTTATACAATAAATTATAAATCCTGTATTACGGGTTGGGATGCTTTTTTTATAAGGATGATATCACTCAGATTTAGGCCAGACAAACAACCCACTAGGTTAAATGAACACTCCACAGAGACCGATCTGCCGGACCGCTGCACTGATACCTGAAATCAGCTCTTACCCTGAGATGAGGGGCTGGTTTAGCAGTAAAGGGAAGAAGCCTTGTGCTTCCACCGTGCTCCACAACACAAAGAGACGCATTCCGTTCCTGAATACCACAGAATAAAGAGAATGGCATGCCCTGATCAGCTTCCAGGCCCTGATTGAGCTCCTGAGTCCATGCCAATGCCGGACATCACAATCTGGCTTTGTGAGAGCGTGCCAGCCCACCGGCCTCGCCTCAATAGGCTTTAGCAGGAGAGAGGATGAAGATGAGAGAGGCTCCTCTACTCACGGGCCATTCAGGACACCCAGGTGGTGCATCTGGAGGAGCCTCATTCAAACACACAGACACTGGAGTCTCTTGTGTGCTTTCGAGTTGGAAGCACCCTACACCTGGATGCTGAAGCCGAAAATTCATGGGACATGAGACACGTGCTACACATTAATCATCCCAGACCTTTATTAGCAGTGTTTACAATGGCTAGAGTGGATATCCAGTAAAAATTATGAGGCTAATATCAGTGGAAAATGCTGGAGGTGAAGGAATATGATATAACTGATACGAATGCCTCCGAAAGATACTACGTTATGCAATTTCTTATTTTACATGATACGCCAAAGCTACGTTATTAACATTGAAACAATTTATCTCAGGATGTGTGATGTGTTCTTTAATAAGCAGGGAAACAATGATAAGAATCTCCAGTGATACTGGGAACTGTATTCCAGAGTAGAGATACACCGTGTTTCACATTTATCCGTGTGTTGCTCCAAGGACAGATGGAGACAATAAAACAATTCACTGCTTGTCATGGTCCAAAGTGCAAGGTGAAGGTAATCTGACGTGTCTGGAAAAGTGTGACTTTATTCCGGTAAAATGCAAAAGAAATGTCATTTTGTATATCACTCAATTAACGAAAGCGAGCAGTCAGCACGTGCACCTTACAGCAAGAAGTTTGTGGGTTCGAGTTCCGGGCTCAGAGAGGGCGTTTCTTGCTGTGGGCTCTGAGTGGTTAAGGCTCTGGGTTACTGTTCAGAAGGTTCAATCCCCTGTGCCATCATGCTGCCACTGCTGGGCACTCAATTGCTCAGTTGTATAAAAAAAAAGATAAGTGTTAGTCACTCTGGAAAAGTGTCTGCCAAATGCCATAAATGTTTCTGTGTAGAGTTTGCATGTTCTCCCCGTGCTTGCATGGGTTTCCTCCAGGTACTCCGGTTTCCTCCCACAGTCAAAAGACATGCACATTAGGCTAATCAGCTAATTCCAAACTGCCCTCACGTGTGAGTGTGAATGGTTGAGTATGCATGCGCCCTGTGATGGTCTGATAAGCTGTTCAGGGTGATCCCTGGATGAGATAGACACAGCCTCACCTTGACCCTAGTAGGAGTAAGCAGTTCACCAAATGGGTCAGGAAAGCAAATTGAGAGCTTCTTCCAACATCGGCATAATGATAACGATATCAGTTGGTGGAAAAACCAATCAATGCCCCATGTTCTTTCTGCTCTGGTCAGGGTTAGTTCTTGTTTTTGAGTAAGCAGTGGAAAAACACCAAGTGTTTACAGGAATAAAGTAATAAATTGGCCTTGAGGTGCTTCATCATTCAATGTTGCTACATCAGGTCATTTGGTCTTTCTCACACTAAGAACATTTCCACAATAAAGTAAAAAAACAAGGAACAATAATGTGTGTGTGCGTGTGTGTGTGTGTGTGTGTGTGTGTGTGTGTGTGTGTGTGTGTGTGTATATACCGGAACAATAAATCAGCAAAGAATGACAGCTGACTTTGTGAAACAATCCGAACTCAGGAAATAAATTCCTGCCAATGATGAGGTTTCGAACACTTAATAGGCTCAGTTTGTCTATTATTCATCATTCATTCATTCATTTTCTGAATTATTAGGGTCACGGGGAGGCTAATGCCCATCTCAGCTGACCCTGGACAAGGTCGAGGTACACTCTGGACAACTCGCCAGGCCGTCGCAGGGCCAATACTCACAAAACGCCCAATATTTATATTTTTATTTTTATACGCCTTGAGCTCACTCTTTCCTTCATTCTTTCCTCTGTTAACAAAGCTCCACCCCAAGACCTATGCTGGCCCATAAAGTTTTCATAAAATGACTGAAAGGAGGAACACCCAGGCACTAGGGTTGGGCACTGAAACCCAGTGCTAAAATAGCACCAATTCCTCGACAATTGGTATCTGAATCGGAATGCAGATTTCATTGCCATGGTGCCACTTAAATCAGTTGATTCAAATATTTGCCCCCTGCCGCTCAGTTACAGACATTACAGGCAATACAGGCAGCACAGCACCTTGAATGTTATCACTAGTTATCCTTACACTTGCTATGATAGCTACTAGCTATCAGTTGGCATATGGTGATATCTTAAAAGTGGATAAAATGCCTAAAACCTCGGAATGCCTGAAATGGCTAAAACATAGAGTTAATGTATATTCGGTCGGGTTGGTTTTATTTATTATACAAATTTTTCATGTATGTGTTCGGCATTTACTGGTTACCACATTGGCTTCACAGCAAGAAGGTCCTGGATTTGAGTCCTGGGCTTAACGAGGGTATTTCTGTTTGGCGTTTGCATGTCTTCCCTATGCCTGTATGGGTTTCCTCTGGGTGCACCGGTTTCCTCCTCCAAACTAAAGACATACACTTTAGGCTAATTCGCTGTTCCTCTAGGTGTGATTGTGAGAGTGAATAATTGTACATGTGTTGGCCCTGTGATCTTATAGTAAGCTGTTCAGGGTATAACAGGTCTTCGCCTGGTGTCGGCTGAGATAGGCTC
This sequence comes from Euristhmus nudiceps, assembly GCA_030068295.1. Classification (NCBI taxonomy): domain Eukaryota; kingdom Metazoa; phylum Chordata; class Actinopteri; order Siluriformes; family Plotosidae; genus Euristhmus; species Euristhmus nudiceps. Next base: position 20,299,868 of record JAQNCB010000008.1, on the reverse strand, counting down.
CAGCCTCCCTGCAACCCTAATAGGATTAAGCAGTTCAGCAAATGAATGAGTGTGTGAGTGTTTTGCATTTATATATATATTTATATACAGTATTTTAAATTGTACATATACTGATGGGGTTGAAGGGATAATCTTACTCAATCACTCCTTTCCCAAACTGCTTAATTCTACTACAATAGGACCAATGGGAGGCTGGATCCTATCTCATCCGACACGGGGCAAAAGCAAGATACACCCCTAAACAGCTTGCCAGAAATACACATGGAAAAACCCACACAATCATTCACACTTACATCCACACCTAGGAACAATTTGGAACCGCCAATTAGCTTAATGTGCATGCTTTTGCACTGTGGGAGGAAACCAAAATACCATAGGAAACCAACGCAAGCACATAGAGAACATGCAAACTCCACACAGAATCGTTATGCCCAGGACTCGAACCCAGGAGCTTCTTTCTGTGACGCAGATGGAAACCGGAGGACCCATGCATGCAAACTCCACATAGAAATGGCCTCACCGAGCCCAGGACTCAAACCCTTGCTGTGAGGCAGACCACGATAACACAATGCCGCCCCGAGGTAAAATCTGCCTCAGAAACAAAAAATGTTCTTGGCTGTTATTTTGTGTCCCCACTTGTATAAATGTATAAATATTGTTTCGGGCACTGTTTACCCACCATTTTAAAAGTATGGCACGGGTCAAAAAAACAAAATGAAACCGAACCCTATCAAAAACAAGCGCACTCAAAAGCAGGGGTCAGTTAACCAAGCAGGTTTTTATAAACTCTACCTGGAGGAAGTTGATGTTATGTTTAAGTTTTAAAGTGAATATTTAATATTGGAAAATGTTTCCATCGTGATGAACTTTTAAACATATCTCTCTCCATTCAGTGCAACTTCTTTTTTCAATAACTTACACACAAAGTATATGACACAAGATATTTTGCTATATTTCCCACCCATCCTTCTCTTATTTTTATAGCTGTTCTTATATAAAATATTTCATGCGTGACACTAAAGCATGCAGCGTCGTTATAATAATTAAATCCATATGTTTAAATCTGCATTACATTTCGAACTAAAACTGACGTCTGTAACACAATCACACACTGCATGCTCGCTACAAAAAATTCCAACAAAAGACTTTGTAACCCTACCCAATGTCTGCTTTTCCTTCCTTTTCATGCTTTCAATCTATCACCCTCATTCCATTAACACTGTGTAACGCTCGCTCAGCATTTTAAACAGGATGAAACCGTCCCACCATCACCACACCGTTTCCCATGAGGTTAAAAACAACAGCTTTCCTATGACCAAGCTTTTTAATCCAGATGTTGTTTATATGGGTTTGTGTGTCACAAATATTCATTTATTGAATGTATTTTTATACTGAATAGGACGTCATGCTAGCTTTTTCATGTAAGGGTTTTTTTTCCAAACAATAACTCTTGTTCTGAATTCAGTCGGGTCTGCTGAATAATAAGAGAGACATGACTATTCATTAATTCATTTTCTGAACTGCTTAATCTTAATTAGGGACGTAGGGAGGCCAGTGTCCATATTAGCTGACTGGGCGAGGGCGGGCTACACCCTGGACAGCTCGCCAGGCTATCGCAGGGCCAACACACATACAACCATTCACACACACACACACACACACACACACACACACACACTCACACTTAGGGGCGATTTGGAACAACCAAATAGCCTACTATGCATGTTACTGTGCGTGTTTTTGGACTATAGGAGGAAATTGGAGCACCCAGATGAAACCTACACAAGCATGGGGAGAACATGCAAACTCCACACAGAAACAATCAAGCCCTGGAACCGAGCCTAGGGCCTCTTGCTGTGAAGTGGACGTGATAACCACTGCGCCACAATGCTGCCATGAGTATCATCAGGATGCATGCTTTTCTCAAGTAATGAGAATAGCGTATCATTTTGAGACCCAACACAAATGCTCAGATATACCATGTTGCATTGCTCATGATAGAGAACATGCACGGTTCTTCTTCTCCACATCTGGAAAGATTTCTGGTCTGGTAAGCTTGAGAAATACCCCAATTTCATTAACGTGGCCCATCATCTGACTCATGCTCTTTATCTAAGCTGCGTGCTCAGGAGCACATGACTGGACTGTATTAGCAAGCTGAATATCACGGTGTCTTACAGTTACGGCATTACCTAGGGCAGGGGTGCTCAATACGTCGATCGCGATCTACCAGTCGATCACAAAGGTACTATTGGTCGATCGCATGACATTAA
>JAQNCB010000008.1:20229644-20239644 GCA_030068295.1 Euristhmus nudiceps | reverse complement strand
CTTGTGATGTCATACACTACTACAGCGGCGGCCGAGTCACGGATGTAGCTGGGAATTAGGCTACGGAAACGCTCCTGGCCCGCCGTGTCCCACAGCTGCAATCTGATCTGTGTGTGATGGATGGGGGGTGAGAAGAAAAAAAGGAAAAAAAAAAAAAAAAAAAAAAAAAAAAAGGGGAAATAAAGGAAAAAAGGTAAAATAAAATAAGACATGATGATAAAATCAGAAGGTGAAGAATAAAGAAAATAAAAACCTGGAAAATTATACAACTGTTCAATGAATGAAACAAATTAATAAATAAATCAAAACAAAAAGCTCTCAATTTCTCAGTGAAATGATTTGAAACAGAAAGTGATCAGGAGGAGAATTAAGAGAATATGATGTGGCCAGGAAGAGTATGAGGGAGATGGAGTCTCAGAGTTTTAGCTGGTTCCATTGGCTATCTCCACTGACACTGGGTGAAGGTGGGGTACACCCTGAAAAGCTTGCCAGACTACCGCAGGGCCAACATACAACCACTCACCACAGGGACAATTTAGAACAGCCAGTTAGTCTAATGTACATGTCTTTGGACTGTGGGAGGAAACCGAAGTACCTGGAGGCAACCCACACACTCCTCACAGAAACGCCTGAGCCCTTCTTGCTATGAGACTGGCATGCTAACCACTATGCCATCTACTATGAATGCAGCACATGAATAATCACGGATGTACTGAAGATGTCTGTACAACAGTAAAAGTATTTAGACATACAGTGATCCTTCACTATATTGCGCTTCAAGTTCTGCGGCTTCAGTGCATCGCAGATTTTTTTTAAATACAGACGCTCCCCAACTTGTGTTTTAGTTAGGTTCCGGACGGCCAAACGCAAGTTGAAAAAGAACACAAGTTGTTACTGCACGTTCCAGTAACGTATGACCGTTCATACTGTACTACATCCATAAATACTATTACAGTATCTCATAAAACACCCCTAAATCAGTTATTATAAACATGACATTGTACAATATGATCATTTATTTCAAATAAATTGAATTCAAGCAAAATACAGTAATTTCAAATGAATAAATGTTTATAAAATGGTGGAGGAGAAGGAGGAGGAGATGCTCCAAGATGCGATCTTTATGCTGATAAATGGTTCCGATGGTTGACGGAACCATTTGGAAGAAATGTGCAACGTTCACCTGCTTTTCACCAGCATCAATTTTTTTTATAACAGCCATCTTCGTTTCAAACGAGATGGCTTTCCCCTTTTTCTGATTATCACTTGCATTACCAGTAGGCTTGTGCTTCTGACCAACCATATCGTGTACACAAACTGTACACAAAACAGTGTAGGCACAAAGATAACAGAGACGACGTCTTAACGCACGTTGAACTGGGAAGAAGGCACGTTCTGTCTGTTGTTTGTAACCAATGAACACAGCGTCATGAAAATTGACGCAGCGTCATGGGTAAGCAGCATTTGAACGCCTCGTACCACGGAGAGCGCTAAACTCAAAATCTGAAAGGGGAAAAAAAACAAAACAAAAAAACACAAACAAACAAAATCGAAAAAACCATAAGGAAAATGAACGCAAGTTGGGGAGCATCTGTATTCATCAAAAAAAAAAAAAAAACCCCACACACAGTTCAGCAAAATGCCACGAGGGCTCGCTACTGACTCTGATCCCAGCCTCTTCTAATGCTAGGAAATTCGTCTCGACCAATCAGCTTGCAAGATTTTAGAGGCAGTGTTCCAATCGAGTCTTGTAGTGACCTTGCGTCTTAAATCTTTGACTATTAAATAGGGAAAATTTTAAGGAGAGGGAGTAAGGGAGCAAGATCACTACTGACTCCGTATTGGGACAGCTCTGAAATAAAAGCATTCGAGACAGAAAAGGCTCAAGACATTTCTTACACTTTATTTACATCCATGTCCAATTACACGGATGTATTTTATATTATTTATATTTTATTTACATCTTATGCATTGTTTTTGAATGTTTAAATGTTATTTATAAGCATTTACAGTGTTGAACATGTATTTATTGATATTATATATACACATATACCCCAGTTGGGGGGGGGGTGTCGATCCTACCGCGTAGAAATTCGGTGTTCGTGGAGGGTCTCGACCCCCCATTAACCGCGAAAAGTGAGGGATCCCTGTACTTTAATAAGTCATGATGGATCTAAAAACAGCTGGATAATAGACATACAAGGGCTAGGCAATACAACCTAAAATGATATCGTAATACTTCCTGGCATTTTACTACTAAAGATATTTATCATTATATGTACTGTACTATGCTATAAAAAAGTTGAGAGACAAAACAACATGAGCTCGCATGTTTGAAAGTATAGTACACAGGATACGGTTTCCTGAGAGTCAGGGGGCTCTCACCTGTACCCCTACAATCATGGACGCCCATTATACATGCCTTTCTTAAAATAAAAAAAAAAACAGATAAAAAGTAAATGTATTATGCCGCCATCTTGGATGTTTACAGCGTTACCGTGAAAACCAGCTCTGGCTTGTTTGGGTGCATGTTTGACCTCCTGTCAGTCACTGTACAGATCTACACTCCTAGGGGTGGAGTTTCATAAATCATTCCAACACTGAGCCAACGCTCCTTCAAATGTAAAATTAAATAAAGATTCATTTTAAATCGAATGACTAATTTTAAATTTGGACTATAAAATCATAAAAGTAAATAATTTTAAAAATCAGAACCTGATAATTCTTGACAGTATACACACTATATGGGAATGATGCGATCTGACTGCTTCGCTATCTCAGGATAATGTATATATACCCACCCTGCAAACTGTCATGCTTTAATAATGATAATTTTTTTATGTCCCCATGTTGTATATACCAAAATAATTATTCACCTTAGGCTAGGACATTGCTGAATAGACCCCTTAATATTCCACCTTGGGTCTATTCTGTGATACTTAGCACTCGTTGTGAATAATTATTATTTAAAGGGGAATTAAATCCAAACTTAATAAAAGCTTGCACATATCACACATGCCTTTGCACATTAAAATGTCCCATTATTACAAGCTTCTTGAAAAAAAAAAAAAAAAAACAAAGCAACTAACAAACCCACACATAGGGGCGGCATTGCATTGCAACAAGTTGAATATGATTCACATGTAACCGAATAATACAGAAGTAATTTGCATATGAATCATGGTGGGTTATATCATTTGTTCATGTAAATGAGCTGATGTTTGAGGTATGTTAATGTGTGAAAGTGCCTAATTTTTTTCTTTTTCAAAATGTCACTAGCTGATATCTGACTTGTTAGTTTAATATCTGTATACTGTTATTTGCACCATGATCTTGTCTTACATGAACTGAGAGATTCGTGTCCGATTCTCACGCTTTCACACACATCACCAAAAGTGAAACAACAGTCTTTTCAAACTGGGTACTGTAAACTGTAAAATGGATTTCATTTCACATTGCAACTTTGAAAACACAAGTAAAAACCACCTGATAATGAAAGTATCCACTTGGTCAGTGTGACAGGAGAATTTGGAAGGGGTTTGTCTTTCACTTCACTTTAATATTTGCAGTAAATATAGAGTTTGTGACTGTGTAATTTTCTAAATCTGTGTGCAGGAATGCAAAGAAATAACACTCACTGTTCTGTCCTCAAGGTACATCGTTTTTGACAAGAAATCAATTCCTATTGTGGCCTGAAAATTCAATGAGGGCAACAACATGTCAGGAAATGGAAGCAATATAACAGCAGAAAAGTGACAATATATGACCTAATGGGTTCATACTGACTCACCTGGTAGGTATTATCAAAGCTGTCATACATGAATCTTGTGATGAGCGAAGTTTTTCCAACTATAACAGAAGAAGGAAAAAAAAAAAAAAAAAAACAAAAAAAAAAAAAAAAAAAAAAAAAAAAAAAAAAAAAAAAAAAAAGTATATTAAGCTTACCTCAGAAAATTTGTTGAGCATTTAACTAAAATTTCACTTTTTATATGTATATGGTCTGTTTAAATCATACCACATTCATTTTCCAAAATAATAATAATAATAACTGCAGTCTCGACATGATACTGTTTTTAATATCAGGTAAAATAAGCCACCGTGTACAACATTTGCTCTCTGATTTCCTTTTAAATTGGGCAGACTTTGCCAAAATACAAATAAATCCCATATATAACAAAAAGAAAAAAAAACAATTAACTAGAAGAAAATAATATAAAACCCTGATAAGTATAACAGGGTTTTATTACATGCCAGACCCTTACGACAACATTAGGATTACGTCTGGAACCCCATAATAATAAGACATGGCATGCAATCTAGATTTAATTACACGAGGTAGCATTTTACATTCTCAGCCACGGGACACGATGATCATGTTCCTTCGGCCTGTGAGATCTACACTTGTGCGCCAGAATATAATTCAAAATGGCATGCGGAAAGCAAGGTGGACTTCTCTGAATAGTTCCCAAGATGGGACGTCTAGCAAGCTTGAGGTAAATGACTGTGTTTGTCTATCCACGACAAGAACATAAGCAAAGAAAAAAACCAGCATACCAAAACGGGTTTGGTTTTTTTATGGTTTTACATTTTTAATCATGATAATACCAGGCGAGCTCTGCACTCTCGCAGCATGTCTATTAAAAGTCAGAGTTTTAATATATACACTACTCAGAAACGTAATAAAAACAAACTAAAACAAGATGATTATGGCTTCCGTACTGCATTTTTAAAGCATGAAATTGATCATGCAGCACCCTATCACAATGCTAATACTGCATGACAACCATTATCCCCCAGACAACAAACCAATCAGATTGTGCCATTCTCATGTAGAACAAAACTACATGATACAATTTATGATTACAGGATCATGTTTTCACAGTTAAACAAAGCTGTTAACCACATTTAGAACACAGCAAAGGCCATGGAAAGTGGTCATTTTAGCTGACTTTGGAGCTCTAATTAGGCTACAGAGCTCATTGTACTGTTTATTTAATCAAAAATTACAGTAACCCTAGTAGTGAATTCTGCTTACAGTATGCAACCTCTGTACAGAGCAATTTTAATGATTTATTCTTATACACATGAAAACACATTGCTAGAGTATCTAATTACACATTTATTTTTACTTAATGATTTGTAAAGTATATTATTTAATAAAAAAAAGAAAATGATAAGTCTTGATCCACTGATGAAGTTTAATGATCTAAAGCAGGATTTCTTTTTAAGATAAAACCTAAATACCAACAATAACAACAAGAATGAGTTTCTTGTAAATCACCAAAGAAATGCAGAAGACGATAACTACATTTACGGCCCTGAGGGAGAGTCAATCTGAAATCATTACATTTTGTATTATGAATTTCTTTGATTCACAAAACAAACTGGAGAAAGGGACAGAAGATGTGACCCAACCCCAAAGCTATAATTATAAACCGGGGTCATTCTTGGGATTCTTGTGGACGAAACTGCAGCAGCTGCTGAACGAGCGTGCATGGGATTGAGATAGCACCTTGAGTTCTGGTCTGTACAGGAAAGACACCAATAACACATACGCATATTTTTGCATGCCATGATCAGCTTCTGCTGCTTGGAGTTTCTCTTAAATCAGTGAGAGTACTCATTAAAATATTGTAAAAAAAAAACAAATGCCTTCTGGAAGGAGTCTGTGTAAACAAGCGAATACATCGAGTTGCACATTCCACTTCACTAAAATTGGCTAACTACAGATGGGCTAAACAGCTGGGATCTGAAGGAGACCTAAAAAAGAATGACTGTTTAACAGTTACTCATCTCGCTGTAGGGATCTGAATTACTATTAATACATCGTGGGACATCAAGTGAATGCAATTCTGTTTACAGCTTTTTTTCTTTTTTTTACTGATGTGTAACTCAGACACAACCCCCCCCCCCCATACACACATATATACATACATACACACACACCAGTTATCTTACAGCAACTTCTCATGTTATAACTTATTACAAGATACTTTTAGCTTCAAGTACATAGATGACACTTAAAGGGGCAACGTAATGGTTGTTTGAAGAAAACATCAAACAAGACCCAAAAAGGTTTCAAAAAGTTAATGTTGCAGTACATTTCAGTCGGGCTAAAAAACTCCATCTTGGATGTTTAGCCACTCCAGACAAGCATTTTGGACATTCATGGTATACAGTCATCTCTCGCTATATTGCGCTTCAGGCTCTGCGGCTTTAGTGCATCGTGGGTTTTTTTTTTTTTTTTTTTTTTTTTAAATCTTCTTCTTCTTCTCTGGCTTAACTCCCATTCCTGGGGTCGCTGGTGCGGCCAAGTCTCTTCCATCTCACCCTCTCCAAAAGACTTGTCCGAATTATAATTTGGTTTGGCATTCTTTATTAAGGCCAGATGCCCTTCCTGACACCAATACTGTTTCTGGAGGTGGACCTAGCCTTTGCCTGAGGATGCCTAACATGCAAGGCAGCAGGTGGTTTCTTACATATTCATCGAAAAATAAAAAAATAAGGAAAAATAAGGAAAAGGTTCAGTAAAATGCCGGGAGGGGTCGCTACTGACTCGGATTCGGATCACAGCCCCTCTTCTGTTACACAAATGTTGGGAAATTCGTTTCGACCAATCAGCTTGCGAGATTTCAGAGCCGCGTTCTAAACCGGATTTTGTAGTGATCCTGCAGCCTTTCCCTTAACTTTTCATTATTAAAAATAGTGAAAAAGTTAAGGGAAAGGCTGCAAGTTCACTACTGACTCCACTTTGGGACTCGGCTCCCAAACACATTTCTTACACTTTATTTACATCGATGTACAATTACATGTATGTATTTTATATTTTATTTGCATTGTTTTTGAATGGATACTTGTTATTATAAGCATATATAGCGTTGAATATGTATTTATTGATATATTATATACACATATACATAAACTTCAGTCGGGGGGAGTGGATCCTACTTCGCAGAAATTCGGTGTTCACGTAGGGTCGTGACCCATTAACCGCGAAAAGTGAGGGATCCCTGTATATACACACACACCTTTTACGCAACTAAATTTGGGTAAAAATTATGGAATCACCCCTTTGACATTATGGATGACATTTCTAGCAATAAATGTAAACCAGATCTATTATTTAAACAGGAAATGTTCTCATGGTCACACCACGCCGTTGGTGCTTTAACTGTGTCCTTGCTCACATTCTTTACATATATTTAGATGTCTTTGTGACAGAAACCAGTCTTATGCCGAGGTTGTGCATTTACATCGTGTTGTAGCTAAAATGCACAAGTCAAAGCAGAAAACTGTGAGATATTTAGTGCCTGACAAAAAATTCAGATGTTAAAATAAATAGTCTAGACCTAAAATGCTTTATTAATGCTGTACCAACTCAAAATTTTTTAACCAGAATATTGTCATCAGTGGCCTAAATATCACCAAGGACTACAGACAAAACAGCTGAAGGCTGGAAGACAAGCAGCGTTCTAGGACTATATTAAAGATTTCCACATAAAATATGATAATAAATCTGAACAACCCATAACAGATCAAGAGTAGGCCTCAAATTAAACAAACATGCACATCACTTATCCGTATGTGTTTCGGATATTACATTGGATAAGGCTTACACTTATAACCCAGCCTACTCAAATAATCCGGACCCAGCCAAAAGGAGACTTGCATGTCTTAACCTGTACGGACACTTAAGGAGTGAGTTTCATTCATTCATTCATTTTCTGAGCCGTTTAATCCTAATTAGGGTCGCAGGAGGGCTGGCACCCATCTCAGCCGATTCTGGGCGAGGGAAAAGTACACCCTGGACAGCTCACCAGGCCATCGCAGGGCAGAAACACGCTGACATCTATGCAGCTACTCTTGACGAAAGTCAGCGATGGTTCTTTTACATTTCTCTCACCACAGACAGTGAGAGACATGGCCGGCCTTTGTTAACCCAGTTAGCTGCACTAGGGGGACAGAGTTTTTTTGGAGTAAAAATGACAATCTTTGAAACGCCATTTATTATTTTTATATATATATATATAAATAAATTCCCTTCAGAAATAAAGCAGCACTTAACCTTGTTCCTGGTACTAGTGATTCAAACTAACTCTGCTCAGTATCTTCTGCGGGACGTTTAGCAATTTATGGAAGGATAGTTTTTAAATTACTATTATGCCTGCTTATATAAACTACACCGAGAAACAGAAATAAAAAATAATTATCCGACTGAAAACTGAGTGTTACAAGGATACAGTCCCTATGTATATTTTTTTTACAAGTCCCGCCTACTCCTAGGATTGGCTAGTATGCAGAACATCCTGCGGTGTGATTGGCTTATAGTTTGATTTACAAGACGATTGGTTGCGACAGGAAAAAAAAAAACAGTCAATCAAAGTGGAGTAGGCGGGATTTGAAGGAATACGAGTGAGAGAGAAAAATAGCGGCTAGCATCAATAACTATACAAGTTCACTAACTTATAATGCTGTGTAGATATTAAAAAAAAATTAAGAACATACCACTTTGCTCTCCAAGAAACACCAGTTTAAATTTTCTCAGCGGGTTCCCAAAGTCTCCTGCACTAGACATGACGGCTGACTGGGAGATATTTGCAGTTTTAAATCCCTTTCTGACTTCCGGTTTGTTAGCGCCACAAGCACACAAACAGTCCTGGATTCAAACTGTCCGTAACACAAAAATATAAATGTATAAATTATCCGTCAACTCTGTTCAAGTCGATATGAAGTTCGCGATCACTCACAGATGCCTGACTGTGACTCCATCGCTCGGACTGAGCATTAAAGGAGGAGTCCAAATTCCTCAACCGAACTCGAAAGGGATAGGTGTGATTGACAGCTCATGCACGAGTCGTGTCCCAAATAACTCTCGTAACAGCGCAGTGCACTTGAAGTGATTATTTCATACCTAATACACAGGAAGTGCACTGACAAATAGAGCACTAAGTGTTAAGGGATTTAGCCCCAGAAAAACTTGATTTGTTTATTGACGTTTCAGAAACTTTACTAGTCAGATACTCATATTAGTATATCTATAAGCATGGATATGTATGCTTTGTAAATTTAATAAATAGTGTTTTTATATAAAGAAATAAATCATCAAACAAACAGAATGAGAGCAAGGAAAATGTTATGTCGCTGCATGAGCAGGGGCGGGATCAAGGATAAGGCAATTTAGGTTGTCACGTTAAAGCGCCACGTCACGTTCTTCTGACGTCATCTCCGTTAGCTTAAAAAAAGCCAACGTCATCAGGTTAAAGTCCCAGGCAAGTGGGCTTGTTGTTGATGATGGTGATGAGTCACATTAGAGTCACTTCCGGTTACACAAAGTTGATTTGCCGTTTATTAGATTAGAATAGATTCAACTTTATTGTCATTACACATGTATACATACAGAGTAACGGAATGCAGTATAGCATCCAATCAGAAGTGCAGACAGCAGCAAGTGGAATATATACAGATGTGCAGTATGTACAGCTAGAAGCAGTTATGTATCTATAAGCACAGTGTAAAAGGTGAAAACAGTCATGTACAGATTATGTATAAATGAGTTATGTATTATGTATAGATAAGTTCTGTAAACAGATGTGTCCAGATATGAGCAGTGTGCATGGTGGAAATAATTTAGCAATTATTCACATTACAGGAGAAGTATATAGATGTTCTATATTACTATATGATGCACACATTCCACATAATCAATCAGGAAATACCGTAATAAAAAACAATCTTAAATCACAAAGCAAAGCAAAGGAAGTAAAAACAAATATGAAAACAAACAAACAAATCATATAATGTTTATAAGTTTAAAATGCATAAATTGTCTTGCTTGAACATAGTTTATAATTAATTTATAATTGATTTAATAATAAATGATTTAGTAATAGGCAGCGGTGGCCTGGTGCTGGATTGCTGATCCCAGGGTTGGGAGTTCAAGCCCCACTGTCAGCAGTTGTCACCGCTGTCCCCCCAGTGCAGCTAACTGGGTTACCAAATG
>JAQNCB010000008.1:20217138-20227340 GCA_030068295.1 Euristhmus nudiceps | reverse complement strand
AAACCCCCCCCCCCCCAAAAAAAAAAAAAAAAAAAAAAAAAAAAAAAAAAAAACTTGTGAAAAACACCCTGACACACTAAGGAAGAATGTTAGGTTGAAACTTCTTTGGTGTGTTTTTTATTCTTTTGCAGGTGTCTTTCTGCTTGACAGAGAGTACAGATCTATGCCTACACATGGGATTGGCCGTTATAAGTATCTACTTCCAAAGGAGATTGTGAGTGATCAGGGTTTTGTTGTCTAGTTGGAATATATTATGCAGCACTGCAGCTTAAATGTGTTTCTGCAGCAAAAGAAGAAGAAGAAGGAAAAAGTTCACATAAAGGAGGTCAAGGATGCGACAGACACTGAGTACGGTGTCCTGAACGTGATGGTCTCTGGCTATGACATGACCCTTGTGGAGCATTATGCTCGGTACATCCACAAACTCTGCAAACGACTCGATATCAAAGTGGCAGAAAGGTAAGAGGGTTAATTTTAGACGTCCGATTATGCTCATAAGATAACCATTGTGCTTGAGAGATAACCAATGTGTTTTTTTTTTTTTTTTTTTTTTTTTTTTTCCAAGCTATGCACTGCCCACTAAGAGTTCAGAAGTCATGGTTATGCCTGAGCAGGGTACCAAGATGTATGTCGATGTTGTACTCAAAACTCACGAGCGGGTCGTTCAGGTATACAAATCTTTCCTTGACTTCCAGTAATCCTAGAGGATGATGTGGTGGGTTTGTGCTCTCCAGATTTGCCTAGTTATATTAATTCCTTATTATTACAGTATGTAGTGCATACACTGTCCCAGTGATTAAGAGTTTGCTATAAACACAACAACAACACAGTGAAAGGAGTGCTTTAAATCAACCTGCATTTATCATCTGAAATAACATGCAAGATGAGTTTCTTGGTTCTTTGGGTTTCAGATAAGCCAGATGAAGGCGATACTGGCACCTATATTCATGGAGGTCCTTCTGAAAAATCAACCAGAGGGCCTTCAGCTCTCCATAAAGAAGGTGAACAGAACCAGCAGATTTACATTATTTTTTTATGTACATTGTTCTAATTTCATAAATACAGAATTTGGTGTAAAGACTTTCCCAGAAAGATGTGGGTCTTGAACAGTCTGAAAGGGTTTTAGCTCTACTTTAACCCTCTGTTAACCAAGTTTCTTTCCAACACTGTTAAAATTATTTCCCTGTGCAAAATGTTTATTTTAAGATATATTTTAACATTTTGGAAAAAAATTCTCGCCTGTTAACCCTTTCCTTCATATAGCAGAAATGATACTCTGCTTAATAGAGGGTTAATATTTTGGGTTTTTTTTTTCTTTCTTTTTCAGCACACTGAGGCAGAATACAGATCTCGGTTTAAGGCCAGACCAGAGCTTGAAGGACTTCTAGCACAAATGAGTTAAAAAAAAAAAAAAAAAAAACGTGTTTTGGGCTGAACATGTGATTCTGTTATAATAAATGTGTCAGTGGATCTTTCCTGTGGTTCAGTTATTGACTTATCTACCCATCTTTCTATATATCTGATTTATACCTTTTCCAATAAGTTGTATACAAAAACACTAAAATTGTACATTAACTTGATTATGCCCTGAAACTTTTCATGGAAATTCCCTTGTAATTTTGATGAAAATACTTGTGCAAATAAAATTAAATTACCAAATGAGTTGAAACGAGGGACATTTTCCTCAAAGAAGACACCGCAGCCCTAATTATTGAAAATGAATGAAGACACAAACTTGAAGATATGTTGAGACTTTTGTTTTGTCACTGCCACAGTGTAGAACTTCACCCTAGACTTCAGGAAATATTTTTGGTTTATTAAATTTTTTTTTTGTTAAAATGTGGGCAATTAGACCTGATCACTGTCACTGGCTGTAACCAGGTACCGCTTCATGTACTACACCTTCCAAAATGTATGAAAGCATGGCATCTATTCATGATACCATTAAACTACATTACCCAGAAACCTTAGCGAGGTCGTCATGTCGATGATGCCTAGCAACCGGGACAAACTCCAATCCCTCGGTGAATACGGTACATTAATAAATGTGTAGAAAATTCATTTCTAATTACATTAAAAATGGGAAAAGACTATTATACTACGTTGGAAATTACCCGAAATGCAACTGACGCGGACATTAAACAGTCGTAAGAACCATGTTTGCTTTTTTTTTTTTTTGTTATTTTAATGAGTAATTCAGCATTATGCAATGTGTATACATCCGGGTTATTGGGATGTGTACAAGTGCATCCGTAAAGCGCACCAGTGGGTAAATAAATAAAGAATAATTGATTTTTCACCCTACATAGTGCACTATTTATCCAAAAGGGACTTATGGTATTCTTCATCCAGACTTAAAATGATAATACACATTAAGCATGCTAAGGAATAAAATTAAAAGTAAAACCACTTTAGTGTGTTTGTTTTTGGAGATTATTTGATTGTTATTAAACAATTAAATAAAAATGTTTTTCATTAATGTGACTTTATTTATTAATTTATTTTAATATCTACATATCAGGTATCGTCGACTAGCACTGAAGTATCATCCTCACAACAACAGTCAGCCTGGTGCTTATGAGAAATTCAACCAACTTGCTGAAGCTTATGAGGTTCTGAGTGACCGTAAGTGACCAATATGATGTAAAAATAAATAAAACAAATTGTTCTACTGATTACATCAGAGCTTTTGAGAATCAGAATACACACCTTTACATAAATATCATGTACAGTTTCCATTTTGTGGGTCCACTGATCATTAGTAAATTAATAAATCCTACAAACACCACTCACTCAATTGCTGAACCCCTTAATCATATTTGGGTGGCCGGGAGCCTGTCTAAGCCAACAACACGCAAAGGTGTAATACACCTTGTAGAGCTCGCCAGGAACACACACACACACACACACACACAATCATTTACACTCATACCAACTGGCAATTTTGAGCTGCCAATTAGCTTCATGTGCATGTCTTTGAACTGAGGGGGGAAACCATGAATACCTGGAGGAATTCCATACAAGAACGTAGAGGACATACAAACTCCACAGAAACACCCTCTCTGAAGCCGGGACCTGCACCCAGGAGCTTCTTGTAGCAATGTGGATGGGCTAACCGCTTCTCATCCTACAAACATTGAGCCATTTATTCTTGAGAAATAATCCATGAAAATATAAACACACGCATTGTATGTCAAAAGTCCATTACAGAATATCATGTGAAATCGATGTGAATGTACTGAAGGCATCATGTTTTGGTTGCAGCTTGTGAAATGTAACGGTGTTATGTTGTCCTATATTTTGGGAGAGCTGACTTGATCAGGTGTGTAACCCAACAGCTCGGAAAAAGACCATGTATGATAAGTTTGGAGAGGAAGGCTTAAGAGGCGGAATACCTCCAGAGTCAGCAGCAAGCAGTGCATGGGCATCAGGATACACCTACCATGAAAATCCTGAGAAAACATTCCGCCAGTTCTTTGGCAGAGATAATGCTTTTGCAGGTAAGCTAGGACTTCTGCTCTCTAAATCAGCTTAAGTTCAGTTTTTGGACATAAATTAAAGACCATAATTGAATATAGTGTATAGAATAGCACAGGCTTCATCATCAATGAGGACTGTTAAAGAAGGATTTTTCACTGCTGTGCTGATTCGGTTGTATTTAGTGAGTTTGTGAGTCGTGAGTCGATCATTGTGATTCTGTCCTAAGATTTTCTTACTGCAGAAGTGGATGTCAGTTTTGGAGGCCTTCGTGGACGAGAAGTGAAAATGCAGGATCCACCTATTGAGCGTGACTTGCATTTAGCCTTAGAGGATCTCTTCCATGGATGCAGCAAAAAGATAAAGATATCCCGGCGTGTGAGATGTTCAAACACTGTACTGTTTATAGGCATAACTACTTCCCTAACTCTGCTTTGTCTATTTTTTGTTAGAATTCTCATTCTCTCTCTCTCACACTCACCCAAGTATGAAGTCTTTTCTTCTAATATTTACACTAGACTATTCACTTAGGTAATGAATGAAGATGGTCAGACATCCAATATCAAAGACAAGATTTTAAGCATTACAGTAAAACCAGGCTGGAAGGAAGGGACCCGGATAACGTTCCCCAAAGAAGGTGATCAGGTGCGATTCTGACAAGATGCTGCTTCGTGTGCTTGTTTTGTAGGAATAGTTGTGGTAGAGTTCTTATACCTGTTATCACTTACCTTATAGCATCTATAAGCAGTAATTCACTCACTAGCATGTTTATTTAGAAATAATAAATGATGTATCTATTTAGCAAGTGAGGACAGATGTTTTCCTTTCAGGGGCCGAACAGAATCCCAGCAGACATCGTTTTCATTGTTCATCAAAAGCCCCATCCCTTGTTTACCCGTCAAAATAACGACTTAGTTTACACAGAAGACATCTCTCTTGAGAAGGTAGACCAATTAAGAACTTAATTATCTGTACCAAACTTGAGTGAATATAGTGACTGTAATGAGATGATCACAAGAGAGGTCTGATAGAAAAGAAACTGACGCGAATGGCAATATCATTCTTAAATTTGTTGCGCAACATTCGCAGCATCAGATTTTGGTCACCTGATTCCTGAACTCATCACAAAAAAAATTCAGGCATAGCTAAAAACTCCATAAATGTCAAAACGATGCTGTGATGTGGAATCATCTTTAACTCATATTAAAGTCTGCACACGTTGCATTAAGGTTGCAGAAAATCATTGTTTTTCCCCTAAATAATTTTTTTTTTTGTTCACAAGGAAAAGTGACAAATTGGAGATTTCCACGTGGAAAATTTTAGACTTGCTGGCATCCGCCATATTTCGGAAATTTTGTCAACATTATTCATTCAT
The DNA here is from genome assembly GCA_030068295.1 of Euristhmus nudiceps. NCBI lineage: Eukaryota > Metazoa > Chordata > Actinopteri > Siluriformes > Plotosidae > Euristhmus > Euristhmus nudiceps. The sequence goes on along the minus strand of JAQNCB010000008.1, from coordinate 20,222,488 downwards.
TCATTTTCTGAACCGCTTAATCCTAATTAGGGTTGCGGGGAGGCTGGCGCCCATCTCAGCCGACTCTGGGCGAGGGCGGGGCGCGCGCTGGACAGCTCACCGGGCCATTGCAAGGTCGACACTCACACCATTCACACTCACACCTAGGGGCGTTTTGGAAACGTAAATTAGCCTACTGTGCATGTTTATGGACTGTGGGAGGAAACCGGAGTATCCTGACCAAACCCACGCAAGCATAGGGAGAACATGCAAACTCCACCCAGAAACACCCAGGCTGGGAATCGAACCCAGGCCTTCTTTCTGTAAGCGGATTTGCTGACCATTACGCCAAAGTGCTACCTTTGTCAACATTAATATTCATTCATTTTTTTTAGCCGCTTAATCCTAATTAGGGTCGCGGGGATGCTGGCGCCCAGCTCAGCCGACTCTGGAAGAGGATAGAGTACAACCTGGACAGTTTGCCAAGCGATTGCAGAGCCAACATTCAGTCAAACCAGTCACACTCACAGCTCGGGGCGATTTGGAACAGCCAAGTATCCTAACTGTGCATCTTTTTAGACAGTGGGTGGAACATGATTAATACTTATTTGCATTTTGTTTGTGCTAATAATGTGCAAATAAAAAGCAAATGGTTTGATAAAAAGCAAAGGCAACCAATTTATGACAGGACGCTTGTGTTATCGCTGAACATCCACAAACCAATTGCAAATTATTCGCAAAAATTGTTGTGCAACCAACCCTCTGGCAAACTTTGCATAATGTATGTATTTTGGCAGGAAAATGATCGCTTGCATGTGGAGTCGCAAAAGATCTTGAGTTTCAAAATTTGCAGGGGAGAAAAAAAAAAAAAAAAAAAAAATTCGCAGCAGTCGCTTTTCTATTGCACTTCTATTGTGATCATCCCCTAAGCACATTTGCTCTTGACAGGCTCTGACTGGGTTTTCAGTAGAAGTGGAGACACTAGATGGCAGACTTCTCAATATTCCTGTTAACGAGATTGTATGGTGAGTATGGAACTTCAGAGGGTCATAAAACACAATGTTTTGTTTTTTTTGCTATACTGTATTAGTCATACAAGGGAAATTATTGCCTTTGCATTTAACCCATCCAAAGTAAGCACACACCCTCTGAGAAGTAGTCTGCCACACACATTGAGGGTACCCAGCGAGCTGGGGGTGAGGATTCTTGCTTAACGGCAGTTTAGCCATGATGGTGGAGGAAGGGAAGTACCCTTGAGCAAGATGCCTACCCCTCACCTGTATGTATTATTTCTGGCACATCATGATTTAATGCATTTTATTCATCCTCCATATGAATATAACTGAATTGTTTCACTCACTTTCTGAACTTATTTCTATAAGGGATGTGGGGGAGGCTGAAGCCCATCTTAGCTAACACTATGCAAAAGCACAGTACAACCTGAATAGCTCACCAGACTATCACAAAATTACATCTACATGCGTTTTGGAGTTGCCACTTAGCCCAATGTGCATGGCTTTTTACTGAGGGAAGAAACCCACACAAGCACTGGTAGAACATACAATCTCCACACAGAAACACTCTCAAGTCCAGGACTCAAACCAAATACCCTCTTGCTGCAAGCCTGATGTTCTAGTTGCTATGCCACCAACTGTGTATTCAAGTTCTTTTTCAAGTCTGTGCAGGTGTAGAAGTTTAAGATGTGTTGCATTCAGTATAGAAACATTTGTTTAAATATTCCATCCCTCATCAGCAATTGTGCACCAGAAGTAGAGCAACACTGCTTTGTTCCATACAGCCCCCAGTACAGCAAGCGGGTGAGCGGAGAGGGAATGCCTTTATCCAGCAACCCTACAGAACATGGAGATCTGATCATCCAGTTCAAGACACACTTCCCACAGAAGCTCTCTGCAGAGAAGAAACTGCTTCTAAAGCAAGCCCTCGCCATGTGATTCACCACGTTTTCACCCCCACCTCATGTCATACTGCATATGAAATGACTCATTGCCTCTACAACAGAGAAATAAAACAGACTGATGTACTTAAGTTTATTAGCTTTGTATAAAAGGAACTAAGAGGGGAGGAGGGGGAAAAAAAAAAAAAAAAAAAAAAAAAAAAAAAAAAAAAAAAACCTAACAGCTTTAGTCCCAGGATACACTTGAATGAAAAGTGGGAAGTTGAATTGGGAGTTAGACAGGAGTTCTACAGATAAGTGTTAAACCAAAAATGGAACATTATCAGCACAGAGCCCTGAGACCTAAAGAGTAGACCAATTATGGCGAGCTGCCATCATGGCACGTTTCAGCTGTTCGTACGTGACAAACATGACCACGTTCCAGGAACCCAGCCTCAGGAAAGAAGGCATAAACCTACAAAGGGATACAAAAGAAATTCAAAAACGACTCTGCACAATTCCAAGTAACTAAAAGAATATAATCCATCTTACCCCTTATAAAAGGCCATAGGCCCCTCCTTGGTCAGCATGGCCACAGCACAGTTCAGGGCACTGCTGTACTGGCCATGGGCAGAGTTCATGTATCTTGTTTTCACAACATCAACTGGGGAAGCAATCACTGTGGTGCAGAAACCAGCACCAAAGGCAGATGTAAAGTGGCATGGAAGGTCATCTAGGAGATAATGATTGTGTATTTTCCACTCCTCTGGTACAGAGTTAACATCCAATATCTGTTATTTAAGAATAGCTTACCAGTCATCCATGTATTCCGCAAGAGAGCATCTTTGATTAGGTCATAAGTCACCAATTCAGTACAATTTACAATGGCATTACGGGTGATGTTTGGGCCAGTTCCTGAAATGTATAAAGGCAATAACCTTGTATCAAACCTACTAAGCTATTAATTGACTTTCAACATCTTGGAACACATGTTCAAAGCACCCTGGACTTACCTTTCCACAGTCCACGAAACCCCTCCTCTTTGGCGATGGTTCGGTACGCATTCATGGTTCCATGATAGCGTTTGTTTGCGGCTCCAGCACCAACTTGAGCCTGAAACCGCACCTTCACCACATCTGTGGGTTGAGCCAGAGCAACAGCCATCGCACCAGTGGTACAGCCTGCCAGCAGGCGACTGCCTATCCCCACACCTTAATTAATTAAAAAAAAAAAACCCAACATTGTGTACTGCTGTATTACACCAATGTTCAGAGATTTAAATGTGCCAAATCACTTGCATTAGAGCATTTGGCACACACACTCATTCAGAGAGACTCAATCATTTTTATACAACTGAGCAATTGAGTTAAGGGCCTTGCTCAAGGGCTCAACAGTGGTGACAGGACTACTGATCTTTGGATCAGCAAACCATCACCTTAACCACTAAGCCACCACTAGCCACTTTTCTCAGATTCCCCCAATCACATTACCACTTACGATCAGATCCTTTGGTGTAAAACTGCTTAACAGAGTCATACAGGCCAATGCGGACAGAAGCGAAGCTCATTTGGCGTTGCAGACCAGCCACCAGCCCATTGTAGAGACTGCGTGGCCCCTCCACACGCACCATGGTTGCAATGGTTCCAAACACACCGCGGTACTTCATCTGGGCAGGACTCACTTTCACAGTGCTGCTGGCCTCTCCTTGAATCTGTACAGAACAAAAGGGGCATGGAAAGACTTTACAGACACTAGGAAGGGCGACTTGGAAGAGGGGACCTTCTCCAGCCACATGATGCCCATGACGTCCGTCCAGGTTTCACATCGGCCCTACTCCTTAAGCATCAAGTCCTGGTTCAGCTTACATAACTAGTGCAAGGAGGAACATTGGAAGTTGAGAAAGAAAACGGGGGAGAGCTAACATCAGTGTGTGACTCTCAAAGATCTCAAAAGACCAATATCAAAGTCATTCAGGTATAAAAGCTGGTCTTACTGCTTGGAGGAAGGGAGATTAACTGATGCTCCTTAGGGAAGCTGTTCATGTAACTTTATATGTTCAGTTTTTGCTGCTAGGAAAAGCCATGCAATAGTTCTTTACCTGGAGCCTAACTTTGGCTGTGTCCAGAGGAAAGGTAACTAGGTCAGCAATGCATGCTGCTGTCCCAGCACCGATAAACTTGACAGCAGCAGTTGGAGGCACATCTGCAGGTCTAAAACCAACCATTTTTCGGCTTGCTGAAATTTGTAGCTGGGAAAGGAACTTGAGAACCAATGATGTGAAAACAAGATAGGTGAACTCCACCCAGATCTGGGAGGGGAGAACAGAACATGGTTAAAAATAAATAAATAAAAAATAAATAAATAAAATAAAAAGTGGTTAGAGAGGTACTTTAAGTTATAAACATTGCTCTCAGGTATTGGTGCATACTCAGATTTAATTTACAATTTGAATTTCAAGTCTGTAAGGTTGCCAGATCATGTAAAAACCCCTCTGAAGTTTATTTGGGATGATGTGCAAGAGGTGGGCATGAAAAGGACTGTTTGTGGAACATCCAGTCTTTTTTTTTTTTTTTTAAAGTTCTAATAAGCACATTAAGTTTTTGTTCAACCAAATTAAAATTAATCTTTCTTTGGAGGAATATTAATTCAACCTGAGTACTTGGGCAAATGTTAAAGAAGTGCAGAGAGCCCCTCTGATCAACCTCAACGAGTTCAGGAAGTGCTGCTGTGGTTTAAGCAGAGGGTCTGCCTGTTTGTTTATCGTTCCTACCCAGAAGTCAAACGAAATAAAGTACTGTCGTCAGTGGATTGCTGTTCAAACAAATAGCAGGAACTGAAACTATTAGTGTGGCATTTTTCGGGAAAAAGAACGCAAGTGCTGTACAAAACAGCATTAACTGCATGTTGTGTGCAGCGATGATTGGATCAGGTAATCATCTATTATTATTATTATTATTATTATTACCTTCACTCAAGAGACCCTGGGAACTGAAGTCAGAAAGAGTCAAGATTCTCTAAAAGCGTCCCTCTGGTTGAAATGACTTTCAACTATAATCTGGTTGCCTTGTTCTTCCATAGAAAACAGCTCAGAAAACGAGCACTTTAAAAACATACTCCTGAAAGAAAGAAAAGCTACCTGTTAATGCCAGAGGCCCCCATAAAACTTTCTTGAACAGGTGTATAAAATGTCTGTCACAAATTGCACTTACTAATAAGACTCACCGTGAAAAATAACACTAAAACAAAGTAATTTATAACAAAGAAAACACGTTTCCGTCCTCAAACGCAGCGGCCACAAAGCTACAGCTCCGCACCAAAAGACTACACAAACAGCGGCGTGTAAATAAAGAACAAAGGAAGCAGCTGGCTTTATACCCTCCCACCCCTCCCGTCACAAGCCCTACATGACGTCATCGACTACTGTATGTTCTTCCTATAATTCGCTGGCACATTTCGACGTATTTATACACACATTTT
>JAQNCB010000008.1:20198347-20211515 GCA_030068295.1 Euristhmus nudiceps | reverse complement strand
CACCATAGACAGTGAGAGACATGGCCGGCATTTGATAACCCAGTTAGCTGCACTGGGGGGACAGCAGTGACAACTGTCAAGAGTGGGGCTTGAACCTGGGATGAGTAATCCAGCACCTTACCACCAGGCCACCACTGCCCCTCACTTTTGTTTGCTGAACCATTTTTTTGCTGAACCGCTTACTCCTACTAGGGACGCCAGGAGGCTGAATGGTGAAGATTGGGTATACCAGGGAACAAACTAAACAGCTCAACAGACTATGGCAATGCAACACACACACACACACACACACACACACACACACCCCAAGAGTTAATTTGGAACAGCTTATTAGCCTCATGTTCATATTGTTGGATTGGGGGAAGAAACTAGAATACCCAGAGGGTTCCAACGCAAGCAGAATGAAAACATGCAGGCTCCACACAAAAATGTACTCGTCCAACCCGGGACCTTCTTGCTGTGAGGCAGATGTGTTCACAACTACACCATCATGCCACCCCTTAAAAAAACAAGCATTGCTGTGAAACTCCATGTATATAATGTAACTTATGTACCTCTATAATTATGGTATGTTAACCTGAAGCTTAATGTTAAATTAGAAACAGGGTCACAGTTCACGTGTCTAATTTTACTGATCACCAGTACTTCACGCCGTTACCTATTAAAACCTTGAAAAAGAGCTAACGCCCTCGAATACTGACTACTCTTCTGTAACTTCCCGTTATTGTTTCCTCTTGGGGAAACCCAATGAACTTCATATAGGGACGTATTTTTTCTGCAGTGATATTTGTATAATTATTAGTAGTATTATTATTAGTATTATTATTAGTATTATTGTTGTATTTTAGGCAATGTTTGTTAAGTGGATTAATTTTTTTTATGTATAAGATTATTCCAAAAAAATGGCATTTAAATAACGAACCTTGCATTGGGTTTGAGTAGCTGTGCTCCAATGTGAAAGGATGTGGTCGCTTGTGTTACTTTGTCGTGGTGGTGTTGGTTTGTTTTTAAACTTATACAGTAGAGACTGAGCTAGCAGATGCACACTGCCGATTAGATAATAGAGAACGGAAACGATCCATACACGTCACCAGAGTCACTTGATACACCCCAATGAGTCATGAGGCAGCTCTATTTTACAGGAATAAAATATCTTGTTCCTGATTATAGGTTAATTCACTTTAACTGCAGTTAAAGCATGGACAGATTGTCTGAAGAAATGAATAAAAGCTGTCGTGGCACGATGGTGTACTGGTTTGCACATCTACCGCACAGCAAGAAGGGCCTGGGGGGAACATATGAATGAACAAAGCTGTAATTTCACATTTCTTTCAGATAATTATCAAATATCCTGGTGTCCAATTTGCTGGGTGGCAAAATATGCTGAATATGAGCAGAAATAATTTATACAATAGTAATATGGCAATTAAATACATTTTTCAAATTACCCAGCAGGCCAAAAACATTACTGTTTTATTTTCCCCCACAATTAAAGAAAGCTTTGTCTCTAAATAACTTTTATAGGTGAACTATAATTTCAGGGGTTCACTGAGGAAACTTACAACATTTAGATCTCATACAGTAGAAATGTCCATGTCTTCACCCAGTGTTGGCTGAGATAGGCTCCAGCCTCCCTGTGACCCTAGTAGGAGTAAGAGGTTTAATGCAGCTTTGCTCATGGGCACCTCAGCCATGAAGGTGGAGGAAGGGAAGGTACTGCTCATCCCCCGCTGCCACATACCTTTCCTGTTAGTTCAAGAATCGAACCAGCAACCTTTCGGTCCCAAACCAGCTTCGCTAACCATTTAGCCCATGGCTGCCCCCAAGATGAGGGCAATGTTTCCGAAGAAAGAGCTGAGCAAGGGCTGGCTGTCACTGGGAAAGTTTGTCTGGAAGTTGGCATTTTTTCCATTTCATTCTGACAACAAAGCACTTTGGTATCAGATTTTGGAGAATGTAAAAAAAAATGATCAAAAATATCCAGTTATCATATTAAACAAGAGCAATTGAAGAAGCACACAGCTCCACCAAGCTCAGAAATCCCCCATTTGATCCAAATTTTTACAATGTTAAATAACCCTGAAAAATTCCAGGATCCAGAATTTGACCCAGATCATCTCCAAAAATCTAACGGTGCTTTCCTAGGCCATATCCACATCTCTGATAGAAAAAAATCATAATGTCCATGGTGGAGGTAGTGTGGGATGTGTTTCCTTATTTTTATGTTTTTCTTCAAATCTAATGGTCAAGTTCAACAGACTGAATGAATACATTTACTGCATCAGTTTTATTAACAGGAATGCACATTGTATAAAAATCATTACTACTGTTATATAGTCAGTAAATCAATCCACTGTCTATGGCCCCAGAATGTGTAGCGCTTGTAAACAAATCTGTAAACATTTCATTTAACTTAGTTTTCTTGAAAACCTATGAATGTTCAAATAAGACATAAATATGTGCAAAATCTATAGAGAAGACAAAATGTTATGCAAGCTGTCTAAGACAGTGGACTTCAACTCTGTTCCTGGAGATCACCTTGCAGGTTTGCTCTCCGAAAAAAAGCTAGCACACCTCTTTGACCTGTGACTTTGATCTTCAAGGCAATATTCAGGTACTCAGGTGTGCATGATTAAGGTCGGAGATAAAACCTGCAGGATGGGAGATCCACAGGAGAGGGTTGGAGACCACTGCTCTAAGGAACATGTGGGGCCTCGGTTGATAGTTCAACATTGTTCTTGGCCTCGTCAACAGGATCATCTCCTTCACTTTCAAATATCCAAAGGCAAATCCTTCTCCCAGTTCTTTGCAGGAAAAATCCTGTGGCCTTCCCTTTTATTTACTTATTTTTTATTTTCTGCATCTCAGTTCATTTCCAAGATAAAAAGATTCCATACCGGAAGGGATCTTCTCTTATCACCATGCAGGATTTTAACACAAATGTTGTCCAACTCCGTGATATAATTCGCACTCTCCCAACAGAAGCATTCAAAATGGTGCCTCCCAGGATTGCTGCACTCTTGTCAGGCCTCTTTTAATTTGCTCATACGAGACAAACATCACAATGTTCCAGGATCCCAGGCGGAGGAACGAGGGCATGAAACTGGGTGGAGATAGATAAGTAAAGTATACCATTTATTAAACAGGCTTTTCAGGTAAGCCATTATGACTGTTTGTTGATATTGATTATTTTGAAATTAGGACACTTCATGGGATTTTTGGATTTAAATACAGAAATAAAAGCGAAAAACTGTACAAAAATACTTAATTTGTTATTTAATAGTGATTAGGGTGTATTTCAAAAAGTGATGGAGACAGCAGGACTAAAAAGTCTGAGATCACATTAAAAATGCGTCTTTTTTTTTTTTTTAAATCAAATTTCAAACAAATTTATCTCTACCAGGTGACACAGTGGTTAGCAAGTTTTAAACACGACAAGAAGGTCAGGGTTCCAGTCCCAGGATTAGGCCTTTCCGTGTGGAGTTTGCACATTCTGCCTGTGCTTTATGTGGGTTTCCTCCGGGTATTCCGGTTTTCTCCCACAGTCCCAAAACATGCACAGTAGACTAATTCCAAAATCACCCCTAGGTGTGAGTGTGATTTGTTGTGTGTGTGTTGGTCCTACAATGGCCTGGCAAGCTGTTTAGGGTGTACCGCACAGAGTCGGCAGAGATGGGCGCCAACCTCCCCACGACCCTTATTAGAATTAAGCTGCTTAGAAAATGAATGAATAAATGATTTCTACCTGAAGTGTCTTTTGAGCTAAACACACACTTGGTCAGAGGGTATTGCTCACCCTTTGTAAAAGGCAGTGGGTCCTTCCTTGGTCAGCATAGTGAGAGCACAGTTGATGGCATTGCTATACTGGCCTGCAGTGGAGTTCATGAAGCGGGTCTTCACCACATCAACTGGAGATGCTACGATAGTGGTGCAGAAACCAGCTCCGAAAGCAGCCGTGAAGTGGCAAGGCAAGTTGTCTGTGGGTGTAAACAAATTTGTATATAATAAAACCAGGAACTCCTATCTTAAATATTTTAATTAAACATTTGACGTTACAGTAGGTTAGTCACCTGTCATGAGATTATACTTCAGAATAAGCTCTTTGATGATGTCATACGTTACTAGCTCTGCACAGTTTACAATAGCATTTCTTGTGATATTCGGTATGCAACCTGAAACAAAGGGCACAATTATCTTCACAATCACTTTTGTATGGCACCCATCTCACTCCCAATTTAGAAAGTAGATGAAAGTTCACGAGGCGTTACCTTTCCACAGCCCTTTGATGCCTTCATCCCGAGCAATGGTCTTATAGGCATCCAGGGTACTATTGTAACGCTTTGCTCCATCGGATAGACGCACTTGGGCTTGGAACCGTACTTTTACTACATCTGTGGGCTGTGCAAACGCCACTGCCATGGCACCTGTAGTGCAGCCTGCCAGCAACCGACTCACAATGCCTGCATCTGGAGAAAGCATTAAGAGAATGTTGTTAAGTCAGGTGTTAACATGGATAGTAATCTCTATAACTATTTTTCTAACAGTGGGTTATAGTATATCAAACTTATTTTAAAACCTCCAGGAATGGGGGTATTGGTATTGAGATCACATGACAAGACTTGCACACAAATAAACTCCTTTGAAGAAATTGCATGATTCATGATGGCTAGTTTAGACCGAAAAAGAGTTTTGACCTAAGGGATGGGTGTGTACTCTTGCTGCTTGCTTGCTTGCTTATTTAATTCTCATGTGAAGTGTATCAGGTTGGGTCCCGCATTGCTCTGCTGTAGTTCTTCCATTGTTGCCGATCTTTGGCAAGGTGCACCATCTGTTGGGTGGGTATCTGGCTGTTGGCCGCACAGAACCACTTCCACCATGTGACTCGGGGACGGCCTCTCGGTCGAGCTCCATGTACTCTCCCGTGGAGTAACATTTTCGGCCAGTGATTGTCGTTCATCCTCACGACATCTCCGAACTATCTCCTTTGTTGGTCTTTGATCCTTTCTATGTTTTTCCAGCCTCTCGCCATGTTTCTGACAGCAGCATTGGTGATCCTGTCTTGTCAACAGATGTTCATGACTCTTCTTAGACAGTTCATTTTGAAAGCCAGGAGCTTGTTTTTTTCTGCCTGCTTCAGTATCCAACTCTCAGAGCCGTAGATGGTTGTGGGGATTATGAGGGTGTTGAGTAATCTGAGCTTCAGTCGTAATGAGATGTATCGATCTTTCCATAGTTTGCTGGGTTTTCTTAGCGCCGCGCACCTAATGCTGATTCTTCCTTGTCCGATTTAAGATCTCTTAAGATCCCACTCTCTGTTCGATGAGAAGAGGGTGCCCAGGTATCTGAAGCTGTCCACTTGTTCAATCACTGCGTTGCCTAATGCGATGTTTACGGTCGTCTGTCTTCTGCTGAGCACCGTAGATTTCGTTTTTTTCAAGTTGATCTTCAGTTTGTATTTCATGCAAGTATCGTACATCAGTAAGGTCTCCTTTCTTAAATATGGGGACAATTTTGGCTGCTGTCCAATCGCTTGGTAATTGCCCATCCTGGAGGGCTTCGTTGTACAGCTGCGATAGCCAAGCTTCCATTGTATGACCACCTGCCTTAAGCAGCTCGACTGGGAGTCTGTCTCTTCCAGGTGCCTTGTTGTTTGACATTTTGTGAATGCTTCTCCGGATTTCACTTTTGATTATACGGTACGTATAAAAATTTATTTATGTCAATATCCAACCCACCTCTTCTTTGTTCTAGAATATTTTCCTGACATATAATCCCAGTGAAGTCAATTTGACTCCTTACAGTTTATAAGGATGAAAACATTCGCCAAACCCTTTAGCTATTTCTGTGTAATACAATACTCACTGTCAGATCCTAGAGTGTAGAACTGCTTCATGGAGTCATAAAGGCCGATGCGGACTGACGCGAAGCTCATCTGCCGCTGCAGTCCAGCCACCAGTCCATTGTAGAGACTCCGCACCCCCTCTGTGCGCACCATGGTGGTGATGGTACCAAACACACCCCGATACTTAACCTCCGCTACTCCTACAGCAGGTTTGGACTCACCCTGAATCTGGAAATATCATGAAGACATGACGAGACGTTCAACCAAAACAGGAATGATTAAGGCATTATGAATTATTCATAATCATCTCTGTTGTCTGTCAGGGTCGTGGGGAAAGCTGGAGCCAGGCCCAGCTGATTTCAGGCAAGGGGTGGGGTACAGCCAGTCTATTACAACCATTCACACTAACGTTCACACAGAGGGCTAATTTAGAGTAGCCAGTTGACCTATTGTGCTTTGGACTGTCGGAGGAAACCTGAGTACTGGAGAAAAGCCGCATAAGCATGAGAACATGCAAACTCTACACAAGATGTCCCTAGGCTGTGATTCGAACCCAGAACCTTCTTGTATGGTGGCAGTGCTAACTACTGAGCCAGTAATCTGAAAAGTTCAACCAGTTGTTACCTGGAGCCTGACTTTGGCTGTGTCCAGGGGAAAAGTCACCAGGTCAGCGATGCATGCTGCTGTTCCAGCACCGAAGAACTTCACAGTAGCTGTGGGAGCTAGATCTGTGGGCTTGAATCCAACCATGCTGCTCTTTTTCACTGAGCAGAACAGTCAAACTTGTTTTGTTATTTTTGTGTATTGTCTTTCTTTTTCTTTTCGGATTGACCTTTCCAAACACCTGGGATTAATGGTGGAAGAGAAACAATTGGAAAGTGGTAAATGCATATGGTTCACAATTATATGGTTATAAGATTATTCTGTGTGATGCTAATCTTGTCAGACAAGTTAAAAAAAGCACGATTTGAATGTTACCTCAGGTTTCTTCCACAGGAATTCTTTCTTGTTGTCGTTGTAGTTGTCTTTGAGTTTCATTAACTTTGGCCATATAAATAGGTGTAATAATATTCCAAAGTCGCATACCACTGTAAGCAATACATCACTTCATTAAAATTAAACTTCTGAAACCCAACACGAGACAATGTTTAATATAGCTTTCTCCAATAAATGATTCATATTCTTCATATATTATATTTTTTAAGAATTAAGCAAATTTAGTTCAAAATAACAAGTTGTGCCAAAGTGATTTACCTTGTTTCTAAAAAATCATTCAACTGGAAAATTATCAGGAAGAAAAAAAAGATAATAATAACCCTGTTTTCTGTATAAGAAATGTATTCCAAAGCGTGATCCTCTCCCTCTGAGTTCAGACACTTGTTATGAAGTGTCATACAGCTCTCTTCAATTTATAAGCATGCAATCAGGTGACAGCAACTCGAGGAGTGTGTTCCAAATGTCTTGCATTATTCTAAGTTTAACCCGGGCAGATGTTTCAGTGTAATCCTGACTGTTTATGAATTTTGTGTGCAAGAAACAAATCAGGAAATATCAGTATTAATTTTAATTCACTGGAGTACTTTTGTAGGATATTTCTTTTGGCACTTGAATCATAGAATAAAGTTATTCACTAATAACCTTCTAAGACCCCAGCTCCAGTGTTACATGTCTTGTCACTTCGTCACACCGCATGTATTTCTTATCACCAGATTACTAGTAGACTTAATCAATGTCTTTAAACAGGAAATACCCAACGGTTCTCATACGAGGATCTTATAAGGAAGTAATGCAGTAAAATTGGGAGGAAATATGATGTCCCTGTTTGGACGGTGGGGTCTTAAGATGTTTTAATATTGCAGAAATAAAAATATTACACTTGATATTCACATGATATTTGATGATGTTAGGTGAAGTAATTACTCTAATATTAAAGTTGGAAAAAATATTTACAGTACAAAATGTTTTGAAAACAAGCCACGTGCTGAATTCTACACCCAATACACACCTCTCTAATTGCAACATATTTGGCATCCAATCTGAGCTTAACAGGTCTGCTTAAATAGCCACCCAACCTTTGTCTTTGCATAGATTTTGCATGTATAGAAATAAAAAGCTTGGGAAATGAGAGCCAATGATAATAAGTACGTAATGAAGGTGGTACTGTGTTTTGCATTCCAAAAAATGCCATTTCACAAACAGCTTACTTCTGAGAAGACTGCATGCTTTATTAAAAGCACATTGTCTGCTTTTTGTTTTAAGATGACAAAACTGGTTTATAACCCGTGTTATGATGCACTCACAATTTCCATGTCGAAACTGGCTTTACTCGCTTACTCAATATCATTAGTACAAATGACACCATGTAATCTTGAAGAACATACAAGGCTTAGAGATGCACTGGGAGTCAGCCAGGCCATAGATGACATAGCTTTGGGTTTGAGCGCATGGCATTTGCAGTGCTCATGGTTCATGGTCCTTACATCAGAATGGGAAAGGGGAAATAAGGGCAGAGCATGGGTATAGGCGCTTCTCCGGCCAGGTATAAGTTTAAGGACTAGGCAAGACTTCAGCCCTGGTGCCCTGCTGATACATCACATAGTTTTGTCTGCATACAATTAAGCTACCGGTAATTGGGCTCAAAACAAATGCTTCAGGTATACCCAGAAAGAACTGATGTTCAACCTCAACCACTATCACTCATTCATCAATCCATTTAATCCTATCCGGGTTGCAGAGAGGCTGGGTTCTATCTCAGTCAACACTGGGAAAAGGCAGGTTACACCCCAAACAGCTCACCAGACCATTACAGGCCCAGAATACACACAACCATTCAAAATTTTTTGAAATGTAATAAATTATTTCTGAGTGTCTGAGTATTTTTTTTTCAATCATTCATTCATTCATTTTCCAAACAGCTTAATCCTATTGAGGGTCGTGGGGAGACTGGCTTTCAGCTGACTCTGGGCGAGGGCAGAGTACACCCTGGACATCTCGCCAGACCATCGCAGGGCAGAAACACACTGACGGCTATGCAGCCTACTCTTGACGAACGTCAGCAATGGGTCTTTTACATGCCTCACTCCATAGACAGTGATAGACATGACCGGCCTTTGATAACCCAGTTAGCTGCACTGGGAGGAGTTTTTTATTTATTTATTTTAATTATTTGGGTGATGAATTCAAACATAGGGTGGTATGGTGGCACCATGGTTAATGTGTCTGCTTCAGAGCAAGAAGGTTTTGGGTTTGAGTCCTGGGTTTCGAAATGGTATTTCTGTATGGAGATTACATGTTCTCTCCATGCTTGTGTGGGTTTCCTCTGGGTACTCTGGTTTCCTCCCATTGCCCAAAGTCATGCACATTGGTTCTACTTCAAAGATATCCACACTAAAATAATGGTCTGGCCCAAATTGCCCCTAGGTGTGAGTGCGATGACCCTGCGAAAAAAGGTGATCTGTTCAGGCTGAACCTCACCTTTTTCCCCAGAGACGTCTGAGAAAGATTTCATCCTCCCTGCAATCCTAGTAGTTAATAGTGTTTGGAAAAATTAATCAATGAATAATTACAACTTGTGGCATGGTGGCTCACTGGTTATCACTGTTACCACACAGCAAGAAAGTGTGGGGTTCGATCAGATTTATGACTCTAGGGGGTATCTATGTGAAGCGTCGGAATTAGCAGCTAGTATTTCCCAAACTCTTTATAGTATGTGAAGGCAGTAGTAGACAGACTGCCATGTTTTAGCATGTACTCCACCTGACACCCAAAGACAGCAATGATTGGCCCCAGCAAACCTAATGGATAAGCAGTATAGGTAATATACAGGTGGATTATGTAAGGCAGTGGTGACTTAGTGGATAAGTTACTGATCCGAAGAGCAGTAGTTCAATTCCCACTGTCACCACTGTTGGGCCCTTGAGCAAGGCCCTTAACCTTCAATTATTGAGTTGTATAAAAAAAAATTATAATTGTAACTCACTCTGGATAAGAGCGTCTGCCAAATGCTGTAAATGTATAACTCAGTTCATTTACCAGCCACAGATCATGTAATTGTCCTAAACTTGAGAATAATATACAACAACTAACATTAGAACATATGAAATGGAGTAATCTGTCAAAGGTTCACCTACGGCTTTCTTAAAGCAAATACTTGAAACCACCACTAAATTGCGACAACTATTAATGCTTCTGGGCCTGAAGCACAAAAGAGAACATGTCAATTTCATATATGTTGCATGAACTGATCACATAAGTTTGTGGAAGTCAATTTAAACCAGTTTCTTCAGTACATGTTTTGACCTTTCAGATCCTCTAAGAGGTAAACAACCTGGTTTTCATGATCCTCCAGTCCCCTCCCTCCAGTGTTAGAGTGAAACCGGATCCAGGTATGTTTGTGTAACGCAGCCAAGATGTTCGTAGCTTGCCTTAAACAACAGCTGGCACTGCCACTCTTATAAGATACAATAATTAATTCTTCTAAAGAGTACAGATATATCTGGCAGTACATGTAGGTGAAACATCTATTCTCTATGTGTAAAATTGTTCTAAAGGTTGTGCATTGGTTTGGATGCAAAATAAACCTCAAGAATACTATGAAAGACTGTGAGAAACATGAGTTAGCGGGTTGAAACCAACTAGATAAAAGCTTTCCTAATGAAAGAGCTTTGATAGTAGTAGCCTTTGTTTGTGAATTTATTTCTACACATCCTTTATAACACCAATAATGAGAGTTTTCATGATTGGTAAGCAAAATTCCTTCTTATTCAGTCCTTCTAATCTCCAACTGTGCGAGTTCAGAGAGTTTAGTACAAAGAGTGCACTGCTACATCTGGTCCTATTTCAATCTGTCTGGAGAGTCCCCCGTCACTTCTTTCCATTCACGTGGGGTGTCATATGTACAGATCCTGAGATAGGACTTTCTCAGAAATCTCCTGTCGGTTAACATGATCTACGCTTTTGTTATCCTTTTGTGCTTACCCGCACTCTCAGAATGTTTTTTGAGAAACTTTTCTCAGATAAAGGAGGTGGTTTAATGCTTGAATTGTTTTCCTTAAAACTTTCTCACTCTTATCAGTCCAGGGTGTACTCTGCCCTCACCCAGTGTCGGCTGAGACAGGCACCAGCCGCCCCCGACCCTAAATAGGATTAAGTAGTTCAGAAAACGAGCGATGATGATGGACTTAGCAGTGCATTCTTGCACTCAGGTGCATACAGTATGGGTAGAGTCCCATTTGATTTGAATACACCAATACTTGCTAATGCTAAGCTTACACAGAAACCTGTACAACCAGTAAACCTACAGTTTCTTCTACAAAACAAGTCTTGGGTTTGATGGGAATGAGGGCACTTCCTGGAAATTGAGAAGGTTAGAAAGGCACAAAAAGTGGTAGTAAGACATAAGATTAAGTCCTAAGGGTAGATAGTCAAACACAGTGCCTGGGGATTTACTTTAGAAGCAAAATAAAAGTGGACCAACAATTAAACCTTGCAGAATGCCATCATTTATGAGTAACCAATGCCACATAAAATCTGGCACAATCTATTTTGAAGATAGAATGACAGGTAAGAGCACAGCTCAATAAAGTTCATGAAAATAATTATTATCCTTGTGTTAAAAACAGAACAAGTCTAACAAAATGATATCTTGCTTTTCTATATTTTTTCTCTGGCATATCATAACTTACTTTCAATGAAGAACGTCAATGACTGGACGCCGGCGAGACGTGCCGTGACCGCAGTGATGCTTCTTACGCACCATATGCAAGACCACAGATCCAAAAAAAAAATGCAGAGAGAGTTCAGGGAGCTCAGGAAGGTTTATTAACTCAAAAAACCCCACAAAAATAAACTTTTACTTTTTTTTAAAGAAAAGAAAGGGACTCTATCACCATCAAACTAAAAAGAAATCAAACCTGGAAAGCATAACTTAGCATAACTCTGAAGCAGACAGGCAGGCAGCAAAAAGGAATCCAAAAGGCAATGTCCCAGCAATCTAACTTGCAAACTGGAGCTTCTTAAGTAGCCCTAGAAAACAAGACACAGCTGAAACTAATAATAGAGAGAGCCCAGGAGGGGAGGGGGAGGAAGCTGAGCGCCTCAACAATGCCCTCTGGTGGCGGAAAGATGCCAATACATGGCAGAGATCATGACAGAAACCCCCCCCCAAAGATCGCCTCCGGGCGTTCTACAGAACAAAAGGAAAACAAACACAATCATGACTATAATATACCTTACAGGAACCAAAAAAAATAAAAAAATTTAAAGGGCCCTGCTTACACACACCCCTCCTATAGTCAAGTTAGTTCATGAGCTTGGGAGAACCAAAAGGAAAAAAAAAAAAAAAAGGAGTCCCAACGGCCCCACCCCCCATAAAGTCCAACAGACCGGTGGGGGGTTTGGCTCTGGCCTGAGTCGCCACGGCCAGGAACCACGGTCGGGGCGGATGAGGAACCAGATGAGGAAGAGCCAGACGTGAAGCCTGACGAAGAGGTGCCAGACGAGGAAGAGCCAGATGTGGAGGTGCCCGAAGTGGAGAAGCCACCTGCCGCGGAGCAGCCAGATGTAGAGGTGCCAGACGAGGAGCTGCCAGATGTCTACCGGTGCAACCGAGGGCGCAAGTTCAACGCCTGGTGTCGGTGAAGACGCGAGCTTGACCTCGGGCGCAGGTCAAGGGGCGGCCTTGACCGCTGGCACCGAGACAGAGGGTGCAGCCTGGACCTCTGGCACCGACTCTAAGAGCGCGGGCTTGACCGCTTGCACAGGCACAGAGGGAGCGGGCTTGACCGCTGGCACCGACACAGAGAACGGGCGTGTCCGCTTGCACAGACTCTGAGGGAGCGGGCTCGACTGCTTGCACTGGCACCGAAAGAGCGGGCCTGAGCAGTAGACCCGGCGACGGGTAGATCGGGCGATGGCCCGGGGGCGGCTTGGTGACGGGCTGTTCAGGAATAGACCCAGTGGGCGGTCGGAGCGGGCGTCGGCCCGGGGACGGACGGCTCGGGAATAGACCCGGCAGCGGTCGGAGTGGGTGTCGGCCCGGGGACGGACGGCTCGGGAATAGACCAGGCGGCGTTCAGAGCGGGCGTCGGCCCGGGGACGGACGGCTCGGGAATAGACATGGCAGCGGTCGGAGCGGGCGACGGCCCGGTGACGTACTGTTCGGGAATAGACCCGGCGGCGGTCAGATGGGGCGTCGGCCCAGGGACGGATGACTCGGGAATAGACCCGGCGGCGGTCGGAGCGGGCGTCGGCCCGAGGACGTAAGGCTCGGGAATAGACCCGGTGGGCGGTCGGAGCGGGCGTCGGCCCGGGGACGGACGGCTCAGG
>JAQNCB010000008.1:20178258-20188904 GCA_030068295.1 Euristhmus nudiceps | reverse complement strand
CATATATTTTGTTTTGGTCTGTATGATGGACATACTGGCAAATATCTGGAATTTTTTTTTTTTTTTTTTTTTTTTTTTTTTGGAAACTTGGAAAGAAGTTAACATTAGTTGCACTCAATAAAACAATTGTCTTAAATTCATATAGTTCTGTCCACATGAATAAAACACAAGTGAAATGTCTGTCAAACCAATTGCATATTATGTTTATTTATAAATTGGTTCATATGTCAGTGGAAATAAAGCCTGATGTATGCATGCATCAAAAAAGAGTGAGGGAGAAAGATATCTGGCTGTGTATCTCATGTGCATCTAAAAAAAAAGAGTGAGAATGGGGGGAAAAACGAAGGAGGAATGCATGCATGCTGCCTTTGTGTCTTAAAAAAAAAGGGAGTGAGAGAGGTGTAGGCAATATATGCCATATGTCTAAAATGGGGGAAAATGTGTGTCTATCTAAAAAAGAAATTAACTGTATATGTGCACATCTAAAGAAGCATGTGAAAGCAAGGAAGGCAAGAAGAAGGGATGAGTGCATACTTTAAAAGAGAGAAAGAGAGATGGATGTAATGTGCCATGCATTTAAAAGAAAAAAAGGATAAAATACCATACAAGTTGATGTAAGGCGATATGGTGGCGCAGTGGTTAGCACGGCTGTAAGAAGGTCCTGGGTTCGATTCCTGGGCCTTTTTGTGTGGAGTTCCCATGTCCCCATGTTCTCCCTGTGCTTAGGTGGGCTTCCTCTGGGTATTCCTGTTTCCTTCCATGGTCCAAAAACATGCACAGTCAGCTAATTGGCTGTTCCAAATCACCCCTAGGTATCTGACTGTGAATGGTTGTATGTATGTTGGCCTGCAATGACCTGGTGAGCTGTCCAGGGTTTACCCTGCTTTCATCCAGAGTCAACTAAGATGGGCACCAGCCTCCCTGTGACCCTGATTAGGAATAAGCAGCTTAGAAAATGAATGAGAATATGTAAAAGGAACAAAAAGAAAATAAAGGGATACGTAGAAATTCGGTCTGAAGCTGCTGTACATCTAGGAGGATTGAGGTTGGAGGTTATTTTTATTGTTCCGCTTGAGGAAAATTTTTCTGCAGCCAAAACAAATGCACATCATCAATACACCATGAGACCGGTACATGAATGGAAATTCATATCAGGTAAATAGTAAGACGAGATATGTATGTGAAAACGCTAACATTGAAAAAAGAAATGGAGACGTCCTGGAGGGATGTGTATTTGCTGCTGTTTCTAGTTGTATTACTGCTTTAATTGGAATAAAAGATGGAAACTGATCCGATATTGATTTATCGACTCAGACTTTCGTACTGTGACATGAAATGTAGTAAAGTAGTGCAGATTCTGTCATTGTACTGTCAACAGTGTGCAAAACTGAATGAGATGATGAACACGGCTAGTCTGATGTACATGTTGGAAGACTGATTTTTTTTAGAAAATGTCTCTCTCTCTCTCTTTTTTTTTTTTTTTTTTTTTTTTTTTTTCCTTCCCTCCCCCCCCACCCCAAAAAAAAATATACAGTTCCTAAGCTGCTGGTAGACCTCCATGTGAAGCTGCTTCGGAAAATAGGCAAGTCTGTTTCTGCAGATCGATGGGAGAAATATCTTGTAAAGGTAAACCTTGTTTGAACTTTTTTGCTTTCAGGAGGGGAAAAAATGTCATTAATGCTTTGATAATTGCTTGAGAATAGGACAATTTCAGAACATTATTTCCTTTATTTAATATTTGTGAAACATTTTTATTTTAATGCAATTTTGTGTAGATTAATTGTAATTTTTAAGATATTTCATTGTAAATGCTAATTATTTAGTTTCACTTTTGTACCTTTGACAGGTTTTTTGTCTTAAAATGTATTTTATTTAATTACAATGTTTATGCTTGTATTTTCTTCTATAATAAATAACTGACCAAATAAATTATATTATCTTAAATTAATAAATGTTTTCTGATCAGATAACTTGCATTAATAATTGTTTTTTTATTATAAACACCTAATTTAATTATTTTTATATTATTTTTGGTGTATTTAAAATTTTGTGGTCATGTTTTTGTTTTGGGTTTTTTCCTTGGGTGATGTGGCTGCACCGAGTGTTTGCCTCACAGCAAGAAGGTCCCGGGTTCAATTTCCGGCCTCAGAGTGTTACTGTGTGAAGTTTTTATGTGCTTCCTGTGTTTGTGTGGGTTTCCTCCGGGAACTCCAGTTTCCTCCCACAGTTAAAAAATATTCACAGTAGACTGATTGGCTGCTCCAAATTCCCCTTGGTGTGAGTGTGAATGGTTGTGTGTGATGGCCTGATGAGCTCTCCATGGTGTAGTCTGCCTTTTCCCAGAATTGGCAGAGATAGGCGCCCTAATTAGAAATAAGTGGCTTAGAAAATGAACGAATGAATGCCCCCATAATTTACACAAAGTTCACATTTGCTGCATGCATATCAAGTGTGTTTTTCTTTAATTTATTCATTCATTCATAATCCTAGATGATAAAACACCAACCATGTATTTTTTTTTTAATATCAATTCTCATAACCTTTAATAGATATGCCAGGAGTTCAACACCACCTGGGCATGGGAACTGGAGAAGAAGGGATATTGTGAGATGACTGTGGAGTCTAAGACTGGAATTCTCAAGGTGTGATAAATATTCATTCCTATGTGGATTGCTAATATTTCCTTTCTGTATTACTTTAATGAGTGTGTTAAACTGTGTGACCTGTTGTTTTCCTCAGTATTTATGTGAATGCCAGTTCGATGACAACGTTAAGTTCAAGACAGTCATCAATGAAGAAGACCCTGATAAAATGCGCCTCCAGCCCATTGGCAGAGACAAAGATGGTCTCATGTATTGGTTCCAGCTTGACCAGGATCATAATGTGCGGGTGTATGTGGAGGAGCAGGATGATTTAGATGGCTCATCCTGGAAATGTATTGTTAGGTAAGTATGACCGTGTATGAAGCAAAGGAGTTGAATTAACTGATGGATATTAACAGCTGATTCTTTTGCATTTCTTAATGTACATTTAGAGATTTATATGCAGTCGGGACTGACTGATTGGTGTGCTAGTATTATTGGCTGATATGAGGTAATTGCTGATAAAGATGAGGGATGGAGGATGGATACTTGAACTATGTTTGGAGTGTTGTCATTGTGTAGTTTGTTCATCAGAGGGACATTGCCACTCTTGATTATTGACAATTAGGCAAATGTTGTCGACGTCACGATGTCCCGCAAGCCCCGTCGGTTTAAACACAGCGCGCTGTGTGCTTAATCAGAGCTGCGCTCGGTGTTTTTTTCCCCTTTTTTGACAATGCCAGAGACATTTTGTGCCGTGTGCTGCATTAAAAGGCGTGATGGTTTTTCCAGTATTTCCTTCTATCGAATTCCAGCCGAAAAGTCAAGAAGAGAAAGTTGGATTTACTATAAAACACGCGGATTGGACACACATTCGCTTATGTAGCGAACATTTCGTATCCGGTAAGTTCTATTTCTTTGATATTATTTAGCTGCTGACAATTGATACTGTAAGAGTGATTCAATTGACATTTTAACTAAAACAAGCAGTGAATCAATCGTTATAATATGTTAGATCTAACATACCAGAACCGGCATTACAGCTCACAGCTGACTGC
The DNA here is from genome assembly GCA_030068295.1 of Euristhmus nudiceps. Classification (NCBI taxonomy): domain Eukaryota; kingdom Metazoa; phylum Chordata; class Actinopteri; order Siluriformes; family Plotosidae; genus Euristhmus; species Euristhmus nudiceps. The sequence goes on along the minus strand of JAQNCB010000008.1, from coordinate 20,185,264 downwards.
TAATGCTAAAGCTAATGCTAGGCTATTAATCTACTAGTATTACAGTAAAAAAGTAAATAAGAAAAAGTACAGTAAAATTAATTTAGTTCTATGGGGTGGAATCAGGGACTATTACACTGTAGAGGTGAAATTCAGTTCACTACTTAGTAATAATTATGAAACTCTCCTTCCTTCGCTTCGAGCTGGTATGCCTTGAGATCTCTCACCCATCCGGCCACAAAATATTTGTATGCCTCAAGACTTTTGTATGTTTCTGTATGTTTTTTGTAAGGTTCGGGAGGTCGCTTCAGTTCAGTCAGTGATGTAAACATTGTTCCGGGCATCAGATTCGGATCTTCCATGTCTTGAATATTGACTTTTTCTACATATCTCACTCTTCTGTCGCCTTGCACAACTTCGGACAAAAGTCGTATTTCGGTATTCGCGCTCATTTTCCCCGAATATGTGCAGTTTTGCCTCGCGCACGGTGGTAATCCGTGCTTAGTCTATTGGGGGTGCTTCCTTCTTCCGCCCGACAGGACCCCCAAGTGACGTGGTATTTATGACGTAGTTGCCTTTGCCTAATATAAGGATATGTTGCCTCAGTGTTTAGCACGTCGCCTCTCAGGAAGATGGCTGAATCTCCAGTTTCCTCCAGCAGTCCAAAAATATGTACAAGAGGTCAATCCGACAGGTACATTAGGAGCTTTAAATTGCTGATGGGTGTGAATATGACCCTCAAGAATAAGCGGTATATTGTAGATAATGGAGAGATGAATATTGGCAACATGTGTTTGGAATATCACATCAGTCAGCTGATCCAAGTAGAGATGTGCAGAGTAACAATGACTTGTTGAATAGATGATATTCAGCTGTTTTAAATATAACAACTACAACATTTGTTTTAAAATAGCATGAGAAATATGCTACATCAATGTACATATTGAATCTAATGTGATTTAAGTAAAATGCGGCACAGTAGTGTGTGTGTGTCTGAGAAGTAAAAAAATAACAGGTCCTTCAGTAACAGATGACTTCTTTTGAGTTGGTTTGTACTATTACTGTACATTCCTGTTTATAAAGCAAAGCAATGGTGCAAGATGTGTGGGGTAATAAAATAAATAGTGCAAGAAGTGGAAGACTACAAAGATTTTGTGCCAAGGAAATAACAGCAGGATTGTAAATGACTAAATCTGTCTTTTCACAGAAACAGAAATGATTTGGCACAGATCCTTGAACTCCTGAAGACCCAGATCGATCCAGCGTTGTTAGTCAAAAAGGATCAGGAAGAAGGTTCGTCTAGTAACAGCCCAAACCCTGAGTCTGAAGAAAACAAGAAAAAAGAGGATGGTGGTATGTTTCATAAAGCTATCTGTTAAATTCATTATCACAATTTTTTAACGGAAATTATTTTAGATATTTAAGGTATGTGAAGTTTTTTCTTTTGTTGTGAATGGTAACCAATCTGCTCTTATCTTTCAGGTGAGGTTAAAAAGGACAAGGATTCAGATGATGAGAAATCTCCCGAAACTGTAAAAGGTGACATGTTGGAGCGAACTGATAGTGTGAAGCAGGAAATTACAGTGGGAAAAGAAGCACTACCAGAGAAGGACACTAAAGACGATCTCAAATCTGACAAGTCGGAAGTAGTCGAGGAAACTGTTGGAAAATCAGTAAAGAAGGAACCCATGGAGGAAGACGACTCGATCAACACGACAGCAGAAAAGAATGGTGGCACGCTGCCTTCTGAACACGTGGAGGAGTTAAAGAAGAAATCAGATGAGATACAGAAAGCTTTGAAAAATGACCAACAGGCAAAGATCCCTCTGAAAAAGCGCGAGATGAAACGGAGCGAGGATTTCAATTCCACCAACTGTGGAAGCAATATCATCGTGCGTAACCCAGCAGTAAAAGAAGCTCGGCCTGTCAGTGAAGAAAATGGAGTGAGCAGTGAGAATCTTAATGGGAACGTCTCGCCCGCTGTAATGGAGGGTGACGGTCAGGCGAGTGACAGCTTGCAGGGAAAGCAAAAAGACCGGCAAGCTATTTGTAAAAATCAGCAAGCAGATGCTGAAGTCAAGGAAACAAAGGAACCACTTTCTGATTCAAATCAAGAAGAGGGATGTGAGGAAAAGCAGAAGATTGAACTGGGAATGATGGACAAGAGCCAAGGTAGGACAGAAGACTCCATAGAAGGGGAGGAAACTGCCTTATCAAAGGGGAAACAAGAAACATCACCAAAGATAGAAGAGGCAGCTCAATCAAATGAAAAGTCATCTAAATCTGAAGGGAACCAGTTACAAACAGGTTTAGAAAAGGCTTATGAGACAGAAAAGATGGAAGTTCAAGATTTTTCAAAACCTCTTGAGGAGGAAGCACCTAAAGACCCTAGTGTGGACCAAGCTGTGAATGAGAAGAAGCCAGAGACCTTAGAAGAGGCTGCTTGTCCTAAAGAAAGAGAAATGGATGACAAACGGAAAGAAATAAACCTTGAGTCAGGTGAGTGCACTAAGGAAGATACAGCTTCAATTGAGAATGCAGCTGCTGAAAAAGGTGACAGAGCACAGATGGGGACTGAGGAACCCATGGAGACTGAGATGTCCACATCACAAGTCTCAACAAAACAGCAAAGTAATGCTCACAGACAGAGTGAACCAGCTGTCCAAAACGTAAACAAGCCTTGCTTAGCTGAAGAAACCCAAAGTCCTGTCGATAATGCGTCTTCTCCCACTCTCAAGGACGATACCTTACTGGAAGGTGAGAAACCTGAATCAGGTTCTGCAAAGCAGGCAGAGAAAAGTGCAGAGAACATTCCAGATAAGGAAATCGAACGATTGGATACTTTAAACGAAGTAAAGATCTTGCCGGAAGATTCAGGTGTCTCCGAGGAGATGATAAAAACATCACCACCAAAAGAAAATGAAAATGTCAAAGAAAAATCAGCCGTGTGCAGAGAGATAATTGTGGAATCAGCATCTTTGAAATCAGATCATAAGACATTGGATGATACTGATAACGATCAAGCCATGTCTGAGGCACAAGAAACGGATTTGGTTGTTACCCAGAAAGAATCTGCACACCATGAAACACAGGATGTACTCAAAACACCTGAGGAAACGCTTTCTCCTGGCTTGTCCAAAAGAAAGGAAGTGGTGAATGAGAACAAGACCATGGATGCTCCTGCAGAAGCCAAGGATGGCAAAACAGTGAGTAATAAAGAAGGGACACAACAGAATGCGACAGTTGGAAATGATTCTCCTGATGCTTCAAAAGACTGTGTTGCCGAACCTCAAAAGGAAGCTTCTAGTGAGAAACCTATGCAGGACGAACATCCTGTTGAGGGGACCAAAGCTTCTACAGAAGATTCCGGTGAGGTCCAGAAAGAATCCTGTGAACAAAAAAGCACTTCAGAGAAGGATGCAAACCTCGATTGTGAATCAACAGAAGACCAGAGTCAAGCAAAGAAAAAGATCAGCACAGGAGAAGGAGCAGAAGATGATTGCAAAGCAGTACCAGAAGGAATCCGTCTGAAAATCAAGGTCCCAGCTCACAGACGGAGAGCAGAGCTGCAACGAGAAGTAAAGGGGGACTCGGAGTCTGAGGTGAGCGAGGGAAGATGTCTGAGGCGTTCACCGAGGATTTGCAGACCAACTCCTAAGCTAGCAGAAATCCAAGACCGGAAGGTGGAGAGGAAACAAGTCACTCTGGTCGAGAAACAGAAAGAGGACAATGAAGAAAAGGAGGAGGAAGAAAATTCAATACAAAAAAAGCCAAGAGAAAAAAAGGTTTATCAAGAAGGTCAAGCGAAACCAAAGGTTGGTCTCAATAGATGTCCAGATGATCAAACCAGTACTCTAGTTGTTTGTTTGTTTATTTATTACCTCCTCCAGGCTCAGATATTTTCACCCATGTTGGAATGTTTTAGTTAAATTGTCTGTTTGTGTGCAAGGTAAATTACATTTTGGAAGTGATCTGTGCATGGAATCATGTTGGAGGGGAAAAAATTGATTGTGAATAAGTACAAATGATGTGTGAATGAATGTTCATCGTATTCCCAATAGGGGGAAACATTCCGTTATAACATTGTCAAGTTATAATGGAACCTGCAGATTTTTCAGGTTATTCAATGCACGTCTCACCATAATCTATTTGTGCCTGGTGGAGGCAGCTTGCAATCCGAGCGACCTGTCTAGTTTTGCCCACCTCATATGTTTTTAATAGTCACGAAAACCTATGATACGGATGGATTTTTAGTTTAGTTTATCAAATCGTAATGAAAGTAAAGTTATTTTGAGTTGTTCAGATCCTAGAAACCTTCCATTTGTGAACAGACTAGACGTCAAAGGCGGGTGCGATGGTCCAGGGTCTGTTCACGGCGCAAGAAAAAAGGCTCAGAGGAAGATGAAGACGATGACGATGAGGATGGCGAGAGTTCAAGCGAGGAGGTGGTGACCGATGAAGACGACAGCGACGAAGATTACCAGGTGGAGAAGAGAAAGAGAAGGAGGAACTGCAACCGAGAGAGGAACAGCTCGGATACATCTACCTCGTCGTCTGATGACCTCCCTCCTAACGATGACCCTTGCAAGCACTGTGGCCTGCCCAACCATCCTGAGCTGGTGGGTTACATGAGAGTTGCCCAAGTGTAGGGTCCGGTAGTTTTACAAATGCTTTTGTTGACAAGTACTGACTGACATTTTCAGATCCTTTTGTGTGACTCGTGTGACAGCGGCTATCACACGGCATGTCTCCGGCCTCCTCTCATGATCATCCCAGATGGGGAATGGTTCTGTCCACCGTGCCAGCATGTAAGCCATGTCTAGCCTATCTTTTTGATTTATTCCCCCCCCCCCCTGGAATAATTGAAATGACCACCCTTTCCAAGCTATAATCTATGATTCTGTTTTTTTTTCTTTTTTCTTTTTTTTTCTCTCTCTCACCTCAGAAACTGCTTTGTGACAAGCTGGAAGAACAGTTACAGAATCTTGACGTGGCACTTAAAAAGAAGGAGCGTGCCGAGAGAAGGTAAAATCTTATGCTTAGTTATGGAAGGAAGACAAAAGGATGGTGTGCTTCCTCTGTATGGATGGTGTCTTTGTTTTTTGTTTTTTTGTTTTGTCTAATATGAAAGATGTACATTTAGTTTATTTTGTTTTGCCCTTCAGGAAAGAGCGTCTGGTATACGTTGGGATCAGCCTTGAGAACATAATCACGCCTACTGTAAGTGTAATCTCATGATAGCTCTGTCATGTCTCCAATGAAGGCTTGGACTAATTCAGTGATTTGTTTAAATAACAGATTGAAGCAGAGGAAGAAAAACAAGAGGTGATGAAAGAGAAGAAAGAGATCAAGAAAAACAAGTCATGGGGTCGAAGGTCAACCAGAGCCAAAAAATATATTAGCTACAGGTATATTCATTTAATTTTGGTTTGGTTTATGCTAATTGAATACATTGCTGTACGGATTTTTTCTTAATTTATATAATGGTATGTGTTAGGTTCGATGAGTTTGATGAAGCTATTGAGGAGGCAATTGAAGAAGATATCAAAGAGGCTGAGGGAGGAGGTACGAATCATAAACCCCCCCCCCCCCCCTTCAGCTTTAATTGCTAATTAGTTCAAGTCTGCAGAATTATATGAGGAGTTGTTGTGTTTGGGTGTAGGAACAGGACGTGGTAAAGACATGGCAAATATCACGGGCTACCGAGGGAAGGACATGTCCACCATTTTGCAGGAAGAAGGGAAAGAAAATGGGCGGCCGAAGCGCCCGAACGCTGGACAGCGGAGGAAAAAACGGCGGCGCCTGAATGATCTGGACAGCGACAGCACCATGGATGAAGAGGAGAGTGAGGAAGAGTTTCGCCTGAGCGACAGGTACCAAGGGAAACCGCTGATGCAGTCTTCAACGGGTCGTTTAAAATTTCCAAATTGTAACAGAAGAATTGTTAAGTGCTTCATGTGCTGTTTATTCCTGACTAGCTTCCCATTGTTCCTTTTCTAAATCTATCTGTGCAGCAGTGAGGAGGAGGAGTTTGTGGGGTCCGATAACGACGTCGACAGCGAGGCGCAGGCCTTCGACGACAGCGACTTCGGAAGTGACGGTTGCAGACAGATATCAAGCTTTTCGTCCAGACGGCGGTCGACGACACGATGGAGCACGCGACCCCGTCGGAGACGCAGACCTAGAGGATATTCTGATGATGAAGAGCTTGAGGAGACCGAAGAGGAGGAAGAAGAAATTGGTAAAATATATTTTAAAGGTGTTTAAAGTGTGGATGATTTTACAATTTTGCTGCTTTAAAGTGGACTTGTGAGATTTTATGCACATCAGGATCAAGTTTGGTTCATGTGGGTCACATGTGATACTTAAAACGATGAATATGTATGTGTGTGTGTGTAGAAACGGAAGGTTCCAGTGAGTTTAGTGACAGTGACCTGGACATGCGCAGACGCCGCTCTCATCGGAGCCAAAAAAAGCAGGTCAACTACTGCGAGGCATCCGACACGGAGGGCTCGCAGGGAAGCACCAGCAAGGACAAGGTCAAAAAGCGCAGGCGCTTATCCAGTTCCGAGAGCGATGGTCAGTGTCTTTCAAGTCATTGTTGGTTGGGCTCATGGGTATCAGCATTGATTTCCTGAATCGATTCTGCTTCAAATATCCTGATTCAACTCTTTATTAATTCAGTCTGGGATCTTTCAGTTACATTTGCAGTTTTGAGTGGATCTTCAATAAACATGCAGTAAATTGTCTCAGAAACCTTTTAATTGGATGCATTATTAAAAATAATTAATGGTTACGTTAGTTATTAGGGGTTAGCATGTCTGCCTAACAGCATGAGCCAGGCTGAGGTTTAAAGCAAAGCACAACCCGAATTCAAAAACTGAATGAATGTTTCCTCGGGACTTTTACCTCACGTTTCAACATGGGAAAAAATGTGTATGTATTCTGTGATTATTATATTAGTAAAAATACCGCTAAAAATTCAGTCCGTGTACGCTGACATGTTTTCCCATGATGCTTCGCTTCT
>JAQNCB010000008.1:20150145-20163835 GCA_030068295.1 Euristhmus nudiceps | reverse complement strand
GGACAGAGTCCACTGGAAGAAGTCCAGGGAGGGGTTCCTCGCTCATGAGTGAATTCACCCTAGATACAGATACAGATCTAGGTCGCTCACATAATTCGTCAGTTGGGATCTGGCAACGGACAGGGTCACTATTTTCCTGACATTGTGACCCCAGTTTGATTTAATTTTTAAAATCTAAGCACCTTAGAAATGATAAACGTCTTCAGTGTACTGTAAATGTTTGAAAACCAAAAGCTTTTTACTACAGTGTGCTGGATGACTAAGTAAGCCAAGTTTACAAATTATAACTATCAGGTTTCTGGTATTGCTATTGCTGATGCCATAGCTCACGAAGCCAGTGCCTAATCATCTGTGTCGACTCTGTCCCCGTCTTGCAGATGAAACAGAGAGCTCGTTGTTCTCTCTCTCTCTCTCTCTCTCTCTCTCTCTCGCTCTCGACAAAAGCACTTGGATTGGAGCCGGAACGGGCTAGCAGGGGGAGACACTGAATTGTGGAACGGAAGCCAAAGCACTGGGCCCGATGAATGTTAAATCACTAAATCGTTGCACAATTACTAAAAACATCCAATCTTCCTTTTTTTTTGTGCTGACAACACTGATGTACTGTCAAATCATCGTTTCTGTGTAACTTTTATAACCTTATTTTGTTTACTGACACGGACCAGTACATACTAATGTGTGCTTGAGGGATGTATTTAATAAAGCTACATTTACATGCACTTGGTTTTTTAGTGTTTGATTTGAAGGAGTTTATAATGAGTTTGCTCTTGCTTGTCTGAAACTGAATGTCCTAGTTTTGCTCGCTCTTTCCTTCATGTGTGGGATCAGGTATAATCATGCCCATCGTCCAGACAGATAAACTCCTTTCCCTTTTGCTCGTAGCCAGAACTGGAAGACAAGCGAAGCTCTGTCTTCTAGTGCCAAACTGACTCTACTATGACATATTTATATACTGTATAGGCTATTTTCACATCACCATAGCCTGAAATCAGCTTGAATTATTTACAAATATCCAACTTCATAATTTCTAGTATTTTACCACAAACTAGCTTGCCAAGTCTGATGTTTCTTTTCTGCCTGTTAAAATGTATTTAAAATGTTTCAGAACTTTTTTTTTTTTTTTTTTTTTTTTAATAATGGGATCCCTAAATTGGCTTTGGAATCCTAAGGGTGGGGTCAGTGTGTACTTATTTTCCACTACACAATTTGCAGGATAAAATCTTAAACCAGTGAAGCAGCCTGCTCGGGAAACTCGACTCAGCTTTTCCCCATGAGATGTCCAGAGTAATTACAGGCTGGAGCTGCTGAGAGTCGTGGCTGGAATGCTGATTTCTCAGCAAAAAGGTCAGATTAATGTTGGTTCTTTAACATGTTTTGCAATTTGGCTTAAATGTTGCACTGATCAAGTTGGGTGATAAGGTACAGCTTGGTTAGAAATGCAGAACATAAAGAGGGGGAAGATTAATCAATTTATCTTATTTGTCTTCGCTGTACAAGTCCAAACATACAGAAGGATTTTTGGCTAAAGGGAACTTGAGAACTTAGGACTCTGGTCTACTATTTTCCGGAATGAATAAACTCGAATAGATCCTAGCTGTTTTACTACAGTGAGCTGAATTTTTGGGGCAATGGTTAAGGGTCTGGTTTGCTGATCCAAAGGTTGGGGGTTTCAAGCCCCAGTACCAACAAGCTGCTAACTTAACTCTCAATTGCTTAGTTGTATACAAATGCAAGTCGCTCTGAATAAGGGCATTTTCCAAATGCTGTAAATGTAAATAAATTCTTAAATCTGATTGATGAGAAGTTGTTGATGAATGTACTATAGTGGTCATTAACCAATTCAAGAGATATGTAAAAGCTTATTCATTAAAACCTGTATGTAGAATTCCCATAGGGATTCAAATGAAATTTCAGAAATACTAAATATTATTTTCGTTCATTCATTTTCTGAACCGCTTAATCCTAAGTAGGGTTGCGGGGAGGCTGGTGCCCAACTCAGCTGACGCTGGGCGAGGGCAGAATACACCTTGGGACTTCTCGCCAGGTCATCGCGGGGCAGAAACATGCTGACGGCTATGCAGCCTACTCTTGACAAAAGTCAGCAATGGTTTTATTACATGCTTCCCACCACAGACAGTGAGAGACATGGCCAGCCTTTGACAACCCAGGTAGCTGCACTGGGGGGACAGCAGTGCAATCAGGTGATGGTAGGGCTTGTACCCCCGATCTTGGGATCAGTAATCCAACACCTTACCACTGGTCCACCACTACCTCTAAATATTATTTTATTATATTAAAATATAATATGAAATACTAAAAGGATATTAAAAAGCCATTCCAGGCATACAAAGTTGGGAGATTTTGATAATTTTTAAAACGGGTCATGAAATATTGAGGAGTTTTGTTTGTTTTTATTCATGAAAATCTCTCAACTAAAAGACATCCAGCAAGTCATCTCCTCATACAATTGTACCAACTGCTCACTGAATGCAATCCCTTACACAATACTCCAGGCTTTCTCTCGAATCCATTTCCCCATTACCTCCACTATCATTAATAACTCCATATCATCTGGTAATGTACCAACAGTGTTCACAAGAGACAGGGTTCTACCGATCCTAAAGAAACTCTATGTATCACTCAGACATCAGCGACCACAGAGCAGTATCACTTATTTCTTTCCTTTCTAAAATTCTTGAACGCACAATTTACAACCAAATGTCTTTCTAGCTTTTGCAAAATAACATCTTGGGCCCTAATCAGTCTGGCTTCAAAGTGACACTTTTCACATAGACTGCACTCTTGGCTGCCACAGAGAAGCTGCATGCTGCAAGATCAGCCAAGATGTCATCAGTCCTCATCCTCTTCGAAGTTTTAGCAGCATTTGACACAGACTACCACAAGAATCTTGTCCATTCTCAGTAATCTAAGAATTTTTGGTTCAGCAAGGCAATGGGCTTGCTTCCCACCCGGAAGGTCACTCATATCAGGTTACATGGAGGGGGCCCACATCATCTCCCCGTGGACTTTCCACTGGTGTTCCACAGGGCTCAGTTCTTGGTCCACTTCTGTTTTGTCTTTATGCTTGGTCCTTCGGTGATGACGTATCCTCACATGGCTTCTTATACCACTGCTATGCAGATGACACTGAACTTGTTCACTCTTTTCCTCCCTCAAACACTGATGTTTCTGCCCTGATCTCTGAATGTCTGTCAAGTATCTCCTCACAGATGGCACCGCACTAGCTGCAGCTTAATCCCAGAACAACTGAACTGCTGTTCATCCCAGCTGACTCATCTCCACATCAAGATCTTGCAATCTCCTTGGGCAATTCTTTGATCTCTCCTTCAATCACTGCACGAAGCCTTCGAGTAACTACGGACAATCACCTGTCCTTCTCTACTCGTATCACTAATCTTTCTTGATCATGTCAATTTCTCCTCTTTGAAAAATTTGTCCATTTCTTTCCGCTAAGGCTACTCAGGTACTTGTTCAATCTCTTGTCATCTCAAGACTAGACTACTGCAACTCACTCCTGGCAGGTCTACCTTTTGAGTGTAATTCAACCTCTGCAACTGATCCAGAATGTAGCTGCACATCTTATTTTAATCTTCCCAAATTTTCCCACACCACTCCACTGCTATGATCTCTCAACTGGCTTCTTGTAGCTGCTCGCATTAGATTTAAAACACTAATGCTTGCCTACAAAGCCAAAAATGGACCTGCCTCAAAGTACTTGTCACATCCCGCACTATACCGCTTTCTCTTGGATCCTCTGGCAGTGCTAGTCTGGGCCCTCCTTTTATAAGCAAGGGAAAACTACATGGCAACTCTTCTCTGTTCTGGCTCCAACGTGGTGGAAAGAACTTCATCTGGATGTCCGGACAGCTGAGTCACAGGGCATCTTCAACCTACGGCTGAAAACCTACCTTTTTCAGCAGTACTTAGATTATCACTATGTTTCTCACACACACACACACACACACACACACACACACACACACACACACACACACACACACACACACACACACACAAAAAGAACAAAAAAACCCACATGCACAACACCTACCTACTGATTTCGACTGATGGTATACTCGATCTGTGTCCTAACAGACCAGAATAAGAATATATTCACTGATAGTGACCTTAAAGCACTTCTGTAAGTTGCTCTGGATAAGAACATCTAAAACTGTAAATGAAAATGTTGGAAAAATATTGTCTTTTTTTATTGGGTTCTTTTACTGTTTGAACAGGAAAAAACAAATTTTTAGCTGGAAATGTTTGTAAAGCAGTACATAAAGTTGAACATTGATGGGTTTAATATACTCTGGGTGTTTGTTTTTTTTTGTCCATTTAGCACAAAGGCAGCCTGTTTATCCATTCATTCCTTCATGGAAATTCAGTTTTTTATTCAGTAAATAAATCAAAGAATTTGACACATGACTTAGTGCAATATCTTTGTGTATGGTGAATGCTATACATGATCTGTGTATAATAAGAAACAGTGCTGTCATTTAAGATAGAATATTTTACTAATAGCTTTGTTTCCATAGACTCTCAGCCAGGAACTTGGTCTTTGTTAGATAAAACAAATTACTTGATATAAAATCACTGGGATAGAAGAGGAATAAAACACTTCGTGATGTGCTGTTATGAGAAAATAATCATGATATGCTTTTTACTTATATAACACTAACAGAAATCTGATTAAAAAAAAAAAGATGCAGCCTTCCATGTATTGAAGTTAGGTATTTAATCCATTAAACACATTTACAAAAATATACACATTCTTTCATCAAATTCTTCTCCATTTATTTCAGATTAGTATATACTACACAGGAATGGCACGATCTGCTATCTACTATTTTTTTTATAGATTTATCTGCACTATCTCTTGTGGATAATGCTTGTAATAAAAATGACAGACACACACCATTTGTCATGGTTACATGGTGTTGGCAGTTTCATCATTATCAGTTAAAAAATGGGAAAATAAATAATAGAAGATTTGAATAAGTTTAACAATATAATTAAGCCTACTTGGCATTTATCTCTACATCTGTCCTGCTTCTCTAATGACTAAAATATATTTTTTTAAAAATCATAATTTATGTTTATTCCGTGTAGTATATACTAAGAGTTATGCTCCTCAAGCTTGGTGGATGCTGCTGAATTGACTATTCTTTTACATCCATCTTGCCCTTGGTGGATAATAGTTAACTAATATAGGTGTTGAATATATTTTTGCTGATTTTATTTTAAAGAAATGCATATCTTAAACAGCTGAAGACACTATCTGAACTTGCATTCTAAATATTTAGGGTTGAACTACTGAATAAATCACCAACACTGGTGAACAACTCTTCTTAGGAAAAAAGAAAAAAGTACAGAAAATCAGATGCTGTAAAATACTGTTTGTGAGGTAGCATGGAAATGGAAATCCCTTATAAATAAAGCCTAGGCATCTACCAGTCTCGTTGTATATTAATGGCACAGAGACTGAGTGGAGCTCTAGTAGGCATGGGTTCAGCGACAGAAAGCATCATTTAAACCCCTTTCTGAAAAAGTGCTATAAAATAAAATCAGATAATTAAATTAAAGAAAATATTTGGGCCAAAATTGGCCTGTCTTAAATCCCATCTGAATTTGTTTTGCATAGATACAGTATATCATGACCCAGATCCTCCACAAGTCTTTTCATAGTTTTCTATAAGAGCCTCTGAGCTTGTGAATGTATAATGTGAACTTAAGATACAAATTAAAACATTTGCAAATTCACACCTTTATATAAACCCTCATTTAAGAAGAAGAGCTCAGATGTGGTCCATTATGGTGTACTATGGTGTATTTATTTATTGGCACACCAACAGGAAACAAAGTCCCATTTACAGGGTCCATACCTAAGGGAGATTTGGAACAGCCAATTAGCCTACTGTGCATGGTTTTTTGGACTGTGGGAGGAAACTGGAGAACCCAGAGGAAACCCACACAAGCACGGGGAGAACATGCAAACTCCCCACAGAAACATCCAGGCTGGGAATCGAACCCAGGCATTCTTGCTCTGAGTCGAATGTGCTAACCACTACACCACCATGCTGCCAAAACCTATTATATTATATATTTATTATATATAGCATTAAACCTAATCATAAATACAGCTGATCATGGTTTGCGTATTGCTGCACCAACATGGGGTAGATTTGGGCTAAAAAGTTCACAGCTGGACCCTACTGAGCTAATAGGGGATAAAATTATTAATAATGTTACAACATAATATAAACACCAGTTTTGTCTAACACACGTTCTGTTCAGGTCTAACTGATTTAATTTCTAAAGGCAGAATAACGGAATCATAATTTGTATCTACTTCACAGAAATGGCACCATCTGATTGCTCTGATATTGGGGATTAAAAAACATTATCTTAAATGAATAATGCTTTAATTAAAATGACTGACACAAAAAGTTTGTCGCGGTCACTTGGAGCAGGTGGTGTCATCATTATCACGTTCTAAAACTGAGAAGCAATTTATAAAAATCTCAATTTTTTTTTTTTTTTTTTTGTGTTTCCATGTATCGTATACAAAAATTTGAATGAGTATAAAACATTTTATTAGGTGTGGTTTACTATTGTTTCCATGTAATGTGCACTAGAACTCTGGGTAGATTTAAAAAGACTCTGCTGGTTACACGGCGCTTAGCTCTGATTAGAGCATGCAATGCTCACTTAAACTGCCTCTGTTATAATTAAAAACTGTAGAATTTTGTTTGTTTGAGTATTTTTGTGTGTGTCTGTGTCGTATATACTAAAACATTTACAGTATTCTCTTCAGGCTCTGTGGATATCACGGAACTAATTATTATGCTGTTGAGTAACATCCACCTCACCTTTCGCGCATAAGTATTAGTTATTAAATAATGTCTTTAACAAATATTTATATCATTGAGATGTTCTCACTGTTTCCAACCTGAGAAAAACTGTTCTTGGTAAAAGCACACACATTTTAATACTATTCATAGATCCTGCCTGCTGATACACACCAAAAAAAAAAAACCTCTACACTGATTGAATTCAGAAGGGGTAGATATTTAGAAAATCACAGAGATCAGAAGCATGATGGGAATCTTTGTTAGGCACGAAATTGGGTTGGATGTTCACGGGTGGAGTCTGGAATGACTGTTCTTCCAACTACAATCCCCTGAAAGGAAAACAATAAGGCTTATTAATAATAACTCACTTTTCTGAGAGAAGGTATAAATGTTTTTACAGAGAAAATAGATATGGTGGATGAGTTAATTGTATGTGGTGCCCATTACTGTAATTTTTGCATGCAGGTATTTTTTTTGGTTAGTTTGTTTTATTCATTTCTATGTACTAACCAGCAGGAAAAATATATGGTGGTGGGGGGACTGAGCCGCACCTTCCCTTCCTCCACACTCATGGCTGAAGTATCCTTGAGTAAGGCACCTAACCCCCAACTGCTCTCTGGGCAGTACAAAAAAAAAAACGACAGTCCTCCTCATCGTCTTTCCAGCAAACAATCTACATTCGGCTCTTGAGTGGTGCGTGACTATCAACCTGGGATCGCAAGTTTCAAACCATCCACAACCTAAAGTCCATGGGAGCTTATTGGTCAAGCTCTCATGGGAGGGAGAGATGGCACACGCTGACTTTCCCATCACTTACACTAAACACCAGCCAATCATGGGCATCTGTGAGCTCATTCGTACAAAAGGGTCAGATATCGCTTCCCCTCTGCGTGCTAGGCCACTTCCAAATGTGCATGTTCAGCAGTTCGTAAAGAGGTGGGTGGCACCATCGCATGTTAATGACCATTTAACCTAATCAAATAACCATTTGCATGCTTACACTCCTTTTTGGTTGGTTGTGGTGATATGGGTGAGGCACCATTTGACTGGTGGGAATTGGATATGGCTTAAAATTTGGGGAGAAGATAAATGGGGGTTGGGAGGAATCTAATTCAACCCATAACCCTATTTTATGATTATTCATTCATTCATTCATCTGCTCTACCACAGCGAACCTCAGCCATGGTGTGGTACACCCTGAACAGCTGGCCAATCCTTCGCAGTGCCAACACACACAACTAGTCACATGCACACCTAGGAGCAACTTGGAACAGCCAGTTAGCCTAATGTGCATGTCTTTGGACTGTAGGAGGAAACCGGCATACCTGGAGGAAACCCACACAAGCACTGGAAAAACATGCAAACTCCACACAAGTGCCTTCACCGTCAGGACTTGAACCCAGGACCTTCTTGCTGTGAAGCGGATGTGCTCACCACTACACCCTTTCAACATAATATGCTATTATACGTTTGTCGTATTTAAAAAGTGTGTCACTGATGACTACTAATTTCTAAAAATCCAGTAAGGAGCTTAAGATGAGATGTATTAATTGTAAAAGTCAGTTTCCAGAATGTGAGGTTGATTGATAAAGCGATGAACAGAACTCATAAAAATTCCATGTTACCAGAGCTGTTGAACTGATTAGGTTTTTCCTCCTCGATGTCATCGTCCTCACTGCTGCAGTGCCCGTCTCTGTCCCTGAACATAGCAGTACTGCAGCGTAGGGCAACCAGTCTGTGATGAATAGCTACGAAGAGACGGGCAATGTCTCGTGCACTGGCCTGGACAAGGAACACACGTACACTGTGGGTCTCCAGGTCCGTGGCTGTCACCTGTAGGTTCCTCCGTGCCGGGCGTCGTAAGTGCGTGTGTGCGTACAGCTTGGTGTTCAGGATCAGCTTCAGACTGCCCTGGTGTCTCATCACTGTAAGGAAACATAAGCAAATGTATCTGGGTTTTAGTGTGAGAACTAAATCTTCACAGTGAAGCATGATGGTGGCGGCATCCCTCTATGATGGGGCTGCCTTTTCTGAACATTTTTTAAAATTGATAAATCTTATTTCTGAAACATTTGAACAGACTACACAAGGAAATATAAAGCTGGAGACTAAAACAAGAGTCTGTTTCTTACCCATCCTTGACTGCAAGCGTCCCTTATATTTAGTTTGCAAGTCGTTCAGTCTTAAGACGCCTCTCCCTCTCTCACTCCATGACTGGGTTTCCCTCTCCAAAACAAACAGCTTGCATGTCAGCTAAAAGGTTTCAAAGTTGCACCTTTGTCAGTACAGCCTGCACCTACAGCACCATCAAGCACTTTTATTAACAGAATAAGGCTGTATAATTTAGACCTGGACTACATTGCTCTCATTCTCCTCTCCAGTAATGATCTGCACTTGTTTGAGCAGACAGCGTCTCCTGCAGGCGGCTGTGTGAGCTGCAGCGGATTCCCAGAGCGTGTTTTGTGTAGTCACTATAGACACAGGAGGAACCAAAAATTCCGTCAGTTACTGTCAGAGCACAACACTCCCCTTTACTTACTAATTTGCTAAACCGCGTAATCCCACCAGTGTCACGGTGAGGCTGGAGTCCATCTCAGCTGAGACTGACCGAAGTCGGGTTACCCCCTGTACAGCTTACCAGACCAATGCAGGGCCAACACACACAATTACTCACATTCACATCTAACCTAGGGGTGATTGGGAACAGCTAACTAGCCTAAAGCACATGCCTCTGGACTGTGGGAGGAAACCCACGCAAGCACGGGGAAAACATGCAAACTCCACACAGAAACGTCTCGATTCCTGGACTCAAAACTCAGGACCTTCTTACTCTGTGGCGGACGTTCTAACCCCTACATTACCAGAGCAGTAAACACTTATGGACATGTTATTGTAGGAACAGGTCGTGTTTTACCCTGGGTTTACACTGGGATGACGCCCCAAGCTCATGATGGTTCTCTCAAATCGTGAGGATCACAGACATCATACTCCAACGTAAGCCCAGGGTTATTCCCTTCATGGTATTTTGTATGGTATTGTTGTATAGTTTTGAATAAAAATGGTGGATTCTCATTGTTTATATGCATGTAAGATGTTCATCATTTTGTTTGAGTATCTTGTTTAAGTAGTTTTGAATGTTACCAAGGGGATATAAGAGACAATGAGGACATTTCAATTATACCGTTCTGTTGAGAAACAATACACACGTTTAACCACTAGATGGTTACAAGTGCTGTGAAACTCCACTGAATGATTGACAGCTATAAATACTCAGGGCTTAAACAGTCAGATCCTCTTGGAAATAGATCTATGTATACATATAAGAAGTTACATTTTATTGCTAAATTAGGTATGTGTATATATACACTCTGAGCGTCTTTCTTTACTACTGAACATGACCTACTGGTGTTTGTGGTTTCCGTGCAGGAGGAATCCGAATCTGTCGAACTGCAGTCTGATTCAGACTTGTCGTCAGTACAAGGTGGACTCTAAGAGACAAACCATGTGCATATGTCAGGCAAAACAAACCAAAGCATAGCACATGATAATTATATTTAGCATTAAACTTACCAGTACCCTTTCGCTCATATTCTCCCCAAACACAAACTGGACATTTCCAGCGAGAGCCGTATTTGTCTTTGAGAGATTTCTGAAAAAGAAAGTGATCCCTTGATTCAGTTTTTATATCGAAATCATTCCCCTGTACATTGTTTTGGAAGTATAATTAAATGTTGCAGGCTGTTAAAGAGACGCTTAGGGAGAAATCAAATTTACACAAATTTTCCACTTGTGTAAAATGTCAGGCAAAACAAGTCAAGTATATGCTTAATTCTTTCAGTTCTTCAGGTCAGATGTGGGTGTGATGGTCGCTTAGTGCTTAGCAATTCTGTGTAGAGTTTGCATGTCCTCCTTGTGCTCGCGTAGGTTTCCTCTGAGTACACTGGTTTCCTCCCACAGCCTAAAGGCATCCACATTAGGCGAACTGGCTGTTCCAAATTGCCCTGTGATAATTTTAAGGTAAATTTAAGAATGGTGTGTGTGAGAGTGTGTGTTGCGCTGCGATGGTTCAGTATGTACCCTACCTTCGCCCAGTGTCGGCTAAAGTAGCAGTGGTAGTGCTTTTGCTTTTTAAACTAGCCAAAAAAAAACCCCAAAAAACACCTGGGTTGTGTATTGGAATCAATTTGGGCTAAGTGACATTACTCCCAACTGCCATCCCAAACAGCGACATTACTTTTCAAAGTTTCATTGGATTAGAGATATGAGCTAATATGGGCTTACATAGAATTATATTTGTGGGTCAAATATTTGGTAAGACTGCATAAAACTGCATTGCTGCACAATGTAATGTTCCTCAACTCCGTCAGCTCAGATATTGAACATCTAAGAGTAAATCATGTTAATGAATTCTAGTGCTAACTATCAAATGCCAGCCATGTCTCTCACTGTCTGTGGTGAGAGGCATGTAGAACCATTGCTGTCGTTCATAAAAAGTAGGCCATTGGGTTGCCGTCAGCGTGTTTCTACCCTGCGATGGCCTGGCGAGCTGTCGAGGGTGAATTCTGCCTAAGATACTCTTGGCTAAGATGTATGCCAGCCTTCCCACAACCCTAATTTGGAGTAAGCGCTTCAGAAAATAAGTGAAATTGAGTGAGAGTTATCATTTTGCTGTGCATGGTCTGGTGAGCTGTTTCGGGTGTACCCAGCCTTGACCCAGTGTTGGCTGAGATAGGCTCCAGGCTCCACACACCCCTTAGGATAAAGCATTCTGGCAAATGAGTGAGTGAGCTATGTTATCATTTTCACTGTACAATAGAGTATTAATTATTTTTAATTACTGGCAGCACTTGTTGTGGTATATACTATATGGAAACAAGAAAAGCAAACCACAGTGAGAATTTTTTAAATCTTTGTGTAAGCAATTATTGAGAGAGGCAAAGTATGATACAATTATTCAGTCGAGGGGTTGTTATCAGTTTAGGCAAGCTCTTCACTGAGTTTATTTTCACGTTACATAATTTTCAAAGTCTGTTTTACTGCTATGTGTTTTCCCTCTGAGACAGACACACACCTGGCCCTTCAG
The DNA here is from genome assembly GCA_030068295.1 of Euristhmus nudiceps. NCBI lineage: Eukaryota > Metazoa > Chordata > Actinopteri > Siluriformes > Plotosidae > Euristhmus > Euristhmus nudiceps. The sequence continues at coordinate 20,151,880 of JAQNCB010000008.1, read as the reverse complement.
TGCTGAGGAAAAAAGGCTGTGGCTGAGGGCGCTCAGCCACACCATAAGCACTGAGCATTGTCAACACTGAGCTAGGCTATGAAGAAAATGTTTTCAAAATAGGCAATGGAAACGCAAAAAAGCCTGTCTGGTGAACACACAAGCTCTTATTTTTATTCTATTTTTTATATTTTACCTGTTGCCGTCGGCTGTTGCTGTCACTCTGGCTGTTTGTTTTCGGAACTTACCTTGTTTGATTTTTTAAATTTGAATAAAATCATAAAAATACTGTCCAGTGTACATGGATATAATAAAGAAAAAAGTTATTTCACTCAAGTTCCTCATACATGGTTAGTTGCCTTCTCAGCTGTCAAATCTAGCCTGACTTGATTTCATTGAATTCCTATTAATTATTTCGAGATATTGAACCAATCAGGGAAGCACGGTGGCGTAGTGGTTAGCATATCCACCTCACAGTAAAAAGGTCCTGGATTCAAATACCAGGCTAGAGGTTTCTGTGTGGAGTCTGTATATTCTCCTAGTGCCTGCGTAGGTTACCTCTGGGTACTCCGGTTTCCTCCCACAATCCAAGGACATGCACACTAACTGTCTGTTTCCAACTAACCCTAGGTGTGAATGTGAGTGTGAGCTGTGGAGAGTGATCCCTGCCGTTGCCCAGTGTTGGCAGAGATAGGCTCCAGCCTCACGGTAACCCCATTAGAATTAAGTAGTTCCTTAAATGAATGAGTGAGTAGAGAACCAAGCAGATTGTGAAATTCCTTTGAAGTATATATTAAATATGGTTATTCTTCTGATTGCGTAACCATCATATGTTTTAAGCTGACCTGCTTATTTGGGGTAACATCCGCTGTTCTGAGGTACTGGCAGAGGACGGAAGTTCAAGTCTAACCCTGGAAAGCCTTTCATCTGCATTAAGGCTAATCTGAAGCAACAAGTACAACATGTTTATTGCAAGGGCTTGCAAATGTTGTATAAAATCAGCTTTAATTGTATTATAACTTAAGAGAAGCTATTTAAGAGGTCACTTATGAAATACCTGTCTAATATGAGGCACCGCACAGTTGCTCCATGGTTCAGGTGCTCCAAGTGAAGTCGGCCTTAAAAGTGTATCCTTCGTGTTATCTTGTGAAGATGCTGTTAGAATAAATAGGAGTGCTAATTAAACACATTTGATGGTGTTACTGCATAATATTCTATGAACGTATCAAAATATTTAAAGTCGGGAAAAGAATATCAGCATAAAAATATGAAATAATGCTAAAGATTCTGACAGGTGGAAGCATAGCCTTGGTTAAGGTTGAACGTGTTTGATCTTGGAACTATATAAAAAGAAAGAAATGTTATATTTAATTTATGATTTCACTAAAAAATGAATTAACACAGAATTTTTTACACATAGGTTTTTTCTGTTTCACACCGAGGCTTATGTTGACGATTATTTTGATTCTTACTCAAGAAATTGATCCAATAATGACTCGACACCCCACCCTGTCTTCCAGTGGCTCTTAAGGCTATCTGTCACCTGCACGCATTTGTGGCACGCCATGTTCACGCACTGTGCGAAAACGAGGCGTGAACCGGCGCAATCTGTGCGGGCCGAGAAAATAGAAATCATCTAAATCCTGGTCACACCAAATTTTCCTGACTGGGCCGAGAAATAAGGGCGGTCTGTTCGTGAATTCGCCTGGACGATGCGGGGGATGCGTAAAGTATGCGCTGAGTATGCGCTGCAGTG
>JAQNCB010000008.1:20136152-20150045 GCA_030068295.1 Euristhmus nudiceps | reverse complement strand
AATAAATTTGTTTATAAAAGTTAAATGAACCCTGTGAAGTTTTAATGTTCAATTGCGCAATATCTTCCTAAAAATGCTGAAGCGTGTACAGTGGGCGTGAAACGTGCGTGAACTAGGCATGAACCTGCTGTGGCAGTGCGTGTTACTGCTGACACTGATGGGCACGCATCCGTGAACTTTACGTGAACTCGCTGTGGCAGTTCGCGTGAAATGGTCGTGAACAGTGCAGGAGCCGCGCGGTTCGTGCCCCTGTGATAGCCCGCCGGTTCACACCTCGTTTGCGCACAGTACGTGAACATGGCATGCCACAAATGCGTGCAGGTGACAGATAGCCTTTATCCATGGAACCATGATGTAAACAGCCATTAGCTTTATTACAGTGTGAGAAAGGAAGTGTTCAAGTGTTTCAGCCAAGCTAACTCATTGTTTTGCTTAGTTAAGTCCCCAGGCACTCATTCAGAACTAAAATACAGGTATTGAGGTTTACAGTGTCGCTATGAAATCCACTTTTGTTTGCCAAGCATACACACACGTGCACATGCTCTGTGCCACAGTGAGGGCCCATTAAGGGGAAGAGTCATTTCTGTTACTGGGTCTGACGCAAAAACCAGGGAATGAGGCCCGGACTGGAACTCAAGCTAGGCATGGATTAGACTAGATGGGATAAGCCTAAATAAAGATGAGTACGTTTGGCAACTCTGTCACATCCTCTGAATTCCAAATTAGTGAACATCAGAGGCACCTTGGTTTGTATATGAACTAAGAGAAAGACAGAGTTGGAGAAAGTGCTTGCTTACCCTCTAAAGGAGGAGAGAAGGACTGAGAACCACATCGCACTCGTTTACTGATGCCCCAGAGGCTTGCTACGAGAAAAAAAAAAATTTAGGTTTATTTTGATGCCCAAAACCCTGATTTAATAATTTCATCTTTCATATATTGAATAATCCGTATGAAAAGAAAAATACAAATGAGGTCTACTGACGAAAATAACAGAGCTCAGGAAGTGAAAATGGTGCAAATAAATATATTTTTAAATTCCTACCATTTTTGTTGCAACTGTTCAGAGAAGGATAGGTCAGTGATCTGGTGCGTTTGTTCACACACACTCCTAAAAACACACCCGAAGCCAATGATGACTTACTCAAAACACAAACAACAAGAATTCATTTGTGTCCTTATTGTGTACCATACACACCAGTCCCGTCTTCCTCTGCTGTCCGCTAATAAAAACACATACACATAAGGGTGATTCAGCATTATTAATACAAAATGTATGGATGTAATGAACATTTAAATGTAGCTAATTATATGAAATATGTGTTGGACATTCTAATATTTGGTCAACATGCCTTTCTGGGCTTTACCTTCACTGCAGCTGTCATCCTCTGAAACACGAACATTGGAGCAGCAAGTATGGGTTTGTCTGGAATAGAAAATAAAGGAGAGGGGAGTGTTGGACTGTGGAGAGCAGCTGTATGACTAAACTCTATTCATTATTATAGTAATTATCTAACAAGTATGGCTTGACACATATGAATGGTACACACATAATACACACGTTTTTCTATTAATGAAATCGGGGATTCGGGAATACTGCTACTCTTAAGGAGTCCCATACTTGGCGAGGGCATTTCTGTGGGGTGTTGGCATGTTCTCCCCCTGTTGTATGGGTTTCCTTCTCATGATCATTAGGTTAATTGGTTGTTCCAAATTGCCCCTAGATGTGGGTGTGAGTGGTAAGGTAGTGGTGGCTTAGTGGTTAAGACTGGGTTACTGATTGGAAGGCAGGGGGTTAAATCCCCACTGCCACCATACTACCACTGTTGGGCCCTTGAGCAAGGCCCTTAATCCTCAATTGCTCAGTTATACGGAATGGCAAATGCCGTGAATTTTACTGTGTAAATTGTGCTGGCCTTGCAATGGTCTGGCGAGCTCTTCAGCGTCTACCCTGCCTTCGCTAAGTGTCCACTGAGATAATCTTCCAGCCTAGTATACATTCCTGGACAAGGGATCTTTTCCAAATGATTCTTTAACATTGTAACATGTCATATACACATATATTATTATTGTTATCATTATCATTATTATTATTATTTTAAAGCTTTTAAAGTGATAAAGGGTATAGCTTTAAGAGCTACAAAAGGTCCTGTCTGCCAACTGAATGAATGAAAGTCTTTGAGCTCGAATGATTCAACCCCTTCATCATCATGTTCACTGGAATCAACATTTGCACTCTCAGAACAACCGGAGGTACAAGCCACACTGATATTCCACGTGGCCCTTGGTCAAACTAATCCCGGCACAGATTTGTCTGTGGCTAAAAATAAACAGCACTCACTCTTCTGGTGTAGGCTGTAGGTGTACAGCACTAATGTTAACTAGAGATTATCTGAAATGTAGAAACATGACCATGTTTGAATTGTGGAGCCGGAACCAAGTGTTGCAGTTATATGGATCAGCAATGCTGTGGTATCGCTGATTTTTAGCTCTCAGGGGCTTACGTGGTCAGCCGATGCATGGTTGGCAACTCTGTGCTCCAGTGACGTTGATAATCCTGCATTTGACCTTGTGTTAAAGGGCTACATGTTGCTTTTCAAATCGCATTATCCATGCAGCAAGTTTTTGGCCGGCGCTGTTGCCGACACTAAACTCAAGCATAAGAAAGGTGACTCCTAGGTGGACTGTAGAAACTCAAGTTTCTTCTGGATGTTAAAAGACATCTGTATCTGTGTGCTAAATGTCTCATATGGAAATGAAGAGATGGATCAGGATCATTAGTTCCCCTGCCTGAGTCAGTTATTTAATGGCCAGCTACAATAGGTATTGGGCTAATATACAAATTGCCCACGATAAAACTTTATCATCTTATACACAGTACCAAATGAATATAATAGCAAATACAGGACGTTTAATGACTATCCTCCTCTCGTCCTATTATGTAATCAAGTTTCACACCATACAGTCAGTAGGCCTCATGCCAGCTCTCTTGATGTGCTATTTTTGTCAAAGTGGAGCACACACTAATCACCCAAACCCTTTTTGGCAAAGCTTCAAGCACAACCTTTTCTTAATTTAGATACCCTGTCTTTCAAATCCACTGTTTGTCCCTGGAGATGGTGTCATTGTAAGTTTTAAACATGTGCCCATTTGCTTAAGTGATAAATAACAGCAGACGTGACGGGCCTTGAGTGCAATGCTCTCTATACATATGCTGATTCCATCTGTGAGTCTTTTAATAATGAGAAATGGTGGAGAGAAACTACACCAACTCTTGTAACTTTCTCGCATGTAGAGTGATCAGGTTCACAGTTGTCCATTATCTATACCGCTTTTCTGTTCAAGATGAGGAGCATACTGGAGCCTTTCCCAGCTGGATTTGGACTATTGCAGGATCAACACAGAGACAAATTAGAATCCGTGCACAAATATCTGCAGGTGGAATATTGTGGGAACGTAAGTACCTATCTCTGCATCATCACAGAGTGTTTAGTTCACATGGCACACTGGCGAAGTATCATTACAAAGAGACACCAGCCACGGGTTAAGTGATCTTCCCATTTAACGGCGGAACAACTGAATGAAGTTAACAAATTATCCCAACAGCTGAGAAGGTGGCCGATGGCTGCAGCAAGTCATCGACTCCAATCATCTTGGCTTGCCTTACCATTGAACTAGTTGGTGGCCTGTTAAGTTCACATATGCTTTCTGAGTGCGCAATATTAAGTACACGCTAAACAAGTCTATGCACAGAAGTCTTCAGACCCGCAAAATCAAAAGCCTTTCGGTGATGCACGAAGGCTTGTGAAGGCTGGAAGCTCCTACTACAGAAATAGCATGGAAGTGGTGGTAACTCGACTCTTCCCATTTCATGGGACATCCCACAACAGTCATTCACACTTTCCCATTCATATTCACACCTATGAGCAGTCCAGAGGAGACACTAGACATAATGTGCATATCTTTGGGCTGTAGAATGAAACCAGAGTACCTGGAGGAAACCCACACTAGCACAGAGAGAACATGAAAAGTCCATGCAAGAAGACCCCTGGCCAATATTTAAACTCAGAACCTTCTTGCTGTAAGGTGACAGTGCTAACTACTGTACCGCCAGGCTATTTGTACTAGTACTGCAAAATTATTGTTTGTAAGTATGGTTTGAAATTTTAAAAAGACAAGGTGAAGATTTTTAGCATTAGCTGTCCAATGTTGGTGAGCTTGTGCCCATTGTAGTCTGAGATTCTTGATTTTCTCTCTGGCCATTCTCTAAAAAAGCATTTGTGCTCAAAGAATGCCACTCAATTGACCTTTCGGTCTAACTCTTTCCAATGTGATGTGTAGCACTGACAAAATCACAGAGATCAGGACTTTATGAAATACATAAACCAGCCTGTCTGACACAACAACCATGCGTTGGTCTCAGAAATCGTGTTTTTCCGTCTAATTCTGATGTGTAAAATGAAGATAACTGAAGCTCTTGGCATACAGTATAGGTTTGTGCACTGAATGACTGATTGGTTATATTTACACAAATGAACATGTGCAATAAATATGCAACCTTACTACATTCCTTCTAAAAGCTCTCCCCCCCAACAAACACCGGACGCAAGTTCATGCCATGTGAGCCATCACGTATAATATCCCTGTACCAGTTCCAGCCTGAACGGCTGGATCATGACATGTTTCTATAAGCCCATGCATCAGCTGCAGGCTCTAACGTTAAGAGCGTTCATCTGAAAATGACAAGCGGCTGAGTCAGGGCCAGCTTGTTTACATCGACGAGGTGGCACGGGGAAAGTGTAAATGCAGCACGTGAGATTGACTTTTCTGATATACAGTAGGATGATGACTGATTTTTCCGCCCAAAGGTATAGTCAGCGATTTAAGCTGAAGCCAGCTATTTTGAAACTCAAAATTTAAACAAATACTGTACGTCCCCTCCCTGCAGTGTTCTTTTCAAGGCCACATCCATAAAAATGCACACGTGCCAATGGATGTGCTCGATGGTATGAATGCTAATGCGAAGGGAGAAGCTTTGTGAAGTGGCATGCAAAAACGCTAACTTGGAGTGCATAGGTTGGGCACTGGTGATCCATATCATTAATTCCTTTTCCTCCCCTTTACATAACCTCAGGCTCATGAGATGTCTTCTAAAGAGATTTTTCCACTACTCCACCAAAATTCCACCAAATTGTGCTTAGCTTTAAAATAAAAGTTCACCTGGAACCCTGAGCAATTATTCTGTATCATCTAAATTGTTCGCCATGACCCCTTCCCCAAACATTCCAGTCAAAATCTAGTTTTCACTTGTTCAGCCTTGTTTTTTCCCCCCATGGCCCTGGTGAGTTTAAATAGCCCATTAAAATGGCTTTCTCCTGGCAGACCCTGAATGCATTCTAAAGTTTGTTGCCAGCTGTGGCTGAGCTCTGGGAACTTCTGTCTTGGCATCAGATTAACTCCTCCCTTTTTAATGACAGCTCAAATGCCTGTTGAGGGGAGATGGCACAGTGTGCATGTCGAAACAGACTGGGAGACTCTGGCCTTAACCAGATCATTCCTCTTAAACCAGGAAGGAGAGAGAAGAGTGACTGAGTGAGTGATTGAGTGAGTGAGTGGGAAGAAAAACAATCTCAGCCCACACCAATGGAAGCAGTAGCCAATGCTTGGACAATGGGTTTCCCTTGTCAGATAGATCACCGCCTTGTGGACAAGAGTCTTCATTCATCGAGCACTTGGATACAAGCCTGTACGCCTTCCTTAATCATTTTGAAGGCCAAAACATGAACAAGAAGAACAACCGCTTTAGTACTTCCCCTGCAGCTGCATTTACTTTGCGAGACTCTTTGTTGTGTAGCATCAGAAGTCCAGGGGGCTCAAAATATAAAAACTATAAACACTCAACACATTTGGAACCTTGCTGAGCTCAGTGTGATTTTGCACTATGAACTTACAGGTGTTAAGGGCTTCTCCAAAGGTTATGCCTTGGTCACATTGATTCTGGATATAGTCGGTACTCCAAATAAGACACTATGTCCTTCTTCTGTTCTACCAGATGATCCCAGCATGCAGCACTGTGCAGGATGTAGAGAACTCGCATAATAGGCAACCATACAGTATTAAACATAAGATACTACTTAACAAACTACCTTCTATAAGAACAGTGATTGTCTTCCCAAAACTGCGCAAAACTAACTGTCTTACCAAAATTAACCTTACTAAACTTACCTAACCCTGGATTTACACTGGGGCATGATGTCTGCAATATCCATGATTTGAGAGAATCGTGATGAATGTGGGGAGTTGTGGCATTGAATCATGATGATTTTGAGAGAACTTGGTGGATTCCTGATGATCGCGCTGATCATGGCAAAATTTTTGACTGTCAATAACTAATGCCGAAATCATTTCAATGCATGATGATTTGACGCCAATTATGACAGAATGTTGGAGTTGTAGTAGATCATAACAGACCTTAACAGAGTGTAACAGACCATGATGCGCCAATATAGGGGATCTTTATGAACTTGGAAACACGATTCCTTCAAGTTTCAGCTCTTAGTTCCACCTTGCCTCCTTTGTATACCCCAAGTGTGCTCCAGGTGGGCTCATGAATCGTGAAACTCCAAGCTTTTTTGAATCGCCTAGATCCCGGTGGCACTGCTGTTAGCACATCTGCCTCAAAGCAAGTAGGCCTGGTATTTGTGAGGAATTTTTATGTTCTCCCTGTGCTTGCATGGCCTTCCTCTAGATATTCTGGTTTCTTCCCGCAGTCCAAAAACATACACAGTAAGCTTATTGGCTGTTCCAGATTGCCCGGCAAGATTTTCAGAGTGTTTCCTGCCTTCAACCGGAGTCGGCTGAGTTAGACGCCAGCATCCTCGTGACTGTGATTAGGATTGAGTGATTTAGAAAATGAATAGATAAAGAGGAACGAAAATGAATGACGAAATGCTGCTGCCATCTAGTGGAAGGATGATGAATTTGGTTTCATGGGAATGGTCGATGCAAAGAATGTACGATAATCAAGTTCCTTGAAAACTCTTGTCGGCCACATAACATGAATTGGCGGGGCTGGATTTGGCTCACAGGCCTTGAGTTTGACACCTGTGGTCTAGTCACATAAGTTCATAACGATATACAAAATGGTTTGTGCGGTCATTTTAAAGCCTACTTTGAGAATCATTGGAATAAACAGTCCCCAAATATTATTATCATCATCAGAACCTGAGGCCATGTCTTTTGTTTAAAGGCTGTATCAACAAAATACAGTTCAAGGAAAATGTGGTAAGAATATCACCCTTTAGACTGTTGGGTTTCAGTATGACCATCATCACTTCCTGATTTTTTCACAGCTATCACAGTATCACAGTAATCACATAAATGACAGAGCATAGCAGGGTGGGGCATAGCGTGAAATGATTCAGCTCTGGGAGTGAAGAAATAGGTTGATTTCTGAGGGGAGGAAATAGCAGAGGTCTTAAGAAACAAACCTCTGTTTAGACTAGAGTGAACAGGTTTATATTAACATTTGGGAGGAAATGAATTATGCTGCCTTGATAGAATCCCCCCCCCTACACACACACACACACACACACACACACACACACACATACATATATTTCCCCTTCTCTTATGACACATCTCTATAATCGAGACCCAGTCAGTCTTGATTAAATGAGCTGTTTAAGAATGAACAGTGCAGTGTGGTGGTAGTGTTTCATTCCCTGTGTGATCATGCTTTATGTGCTGAGTGACTGTAATGCATGATATGTGATCCAGAGCACTGAGAGGCCGTGAGTGACTGTGCCACATTGACATAAATGCCAAATGTCTTCTACAGAAGTCCCTTACTTTGCATATACAGAGAACTGTGTATAAGACATATACATCTATCTGCACATGTTTTGGAATTGATTGACCTGCTTATCACTTTAAAGGCTTTGGATAATGAAGTATGCTCAATGCCATACATGCATAATGACAAACAGAGTATTGTGGTTGCTGTACACCTTTAGCACGTGCAAGTAGTACATATATGACTTAAAAAGCAAATTAAAAATTCAAGTGTGGTCCTTAATAACGAGTTATGTATCTGAGATCATTACTAAAGGCTATCCATGTCCTATTGTACATTCACACGACCATTTCCCCAGTGACAGGTACAGAAATTGTACAGTTTAATACTTTTCTCTGAGAGTGCATGCATAGGAGGACTTCATATGTTCACCGTGAGCAAGTTTGAATATTACTGAATAGACCAGTGTTGTTTTCTTTCTTCCTGTCTACAATTCTTGATCAGATTATCAAGATAAGCTTTTCATGTTGCGTAATTCCTGTTAGCTACTGGGAGGTTAATTTGCAACTGATTCAAAGCAAAACTACAAGTAACAACTACAAGAAGAAGAAGAATACGAAGAGGACGAAGACGAAGACGAAGAAGAAGAAGAAGAAGAAGAAGAAGAAGAAGAAGAAGAAGAAGAAGAAGAAGAAGAAGAAGAAGAAAAAGACAACGAAGAAACCCTCAATCTATATACAGTATGTCTGTGCTGAAAGGTTCATACCCTGTGGTGACGCGTGCGCAGTGTCTGGCTGGAGACAGCGCGCGACGGTAGAGATTAGGCTTCCGCGCGCGCCGTCGGCCGGCGATCGTGCGTATGCCGAGCAGTCCGCAGACAAGGACATGATCCCGGGACACGCTGCATGAGGGAACCCTCTCATAACCCTCCGTGTCGGAGCGAAAAGAAGTTTAGAACGTCTGTCTGTAGACCTGCGTGTGTCAGCGCGAGAGCTGATCAGGATTGTTTATAGCTATGCTCTTTAAAAGCAACAGTTATAGGAGTAATCAGACTAAAAAGCTTCAATCGCAAATTAAAGCAGGCAGGTTTAATCCACCTCGTTTTATTTCCGACAGTGATGCTGGAGCACCGGCGCAGATCCTGAGCCCCAAACTGAATATCTTGATTCGCACGTCGCGCGCGTGTACTGTCCTGCTCTGCACCAAGGGGGCGTGGCCACGGTACTGCCAGTAAAAAGCAAAAATGTTTATTACGGACAATATACTGTAGAAAAGTCTCAAAAATGTACTTAAATGAAAGTTTTAAATTTTGCACATACTTTTCATTATCACAAGAACAACTGTCAAAAAATTACAGGGATTTAAAGTTACACATAATAATAATCAAAACATTCCTGAATGTGATACAAATGTGGATTTTTATTCCCTTTATTTTTCTCTGTGTGCCTTCATTTTATAATCTGTATTATTCTGTCATTGTGTCTCGAGATGTAATGCTTTTCACTTTTTATCTCTAAAACTGTGCATAGAACTTTATATACCTCCAGCTCCATGACAGGGTAATATCTATTCCTGTTTTAGATCTTGCTAGCTATCATTCATTCATTCGTTCATTCTCTGAACTGCTTAATCTTAATTAGGGTCGCAGGGAGGATGGCGTCCATCTCAGCCGACACTCTGCGAGGGATGAGCACACACTGGACAGTTTCACCAGGTGTTTGCAGGGCAGAAACACGCTGATGGCCTACTCTCCTTGAAAGTCATTAATGGTTCTTTTGCATGCTTCTCACCACAGACAGTGAGACATGGCTTGCCTTTGATAACCCAGGTATCTGCATTGGGGGGACAACAGTGATAACCCATTGATAGTGGTGCTTGAACCCCCGACCTTGGGTTCAGTAATCCAGCCACCTACCACCGGGCCACCACTGCCCCCCCTAGCTGTCAATGTCGATGAATATATTAAATACCAGCCCTTAGAAATTAAAGCCACCTGTAAAGATTACTGATTGCTTCAATCCGTTAAATGTATTTGTTTTCAGGCTTTAAAAAACGACTTAAATGAAATATCTACTATATGTTTAAGTCTTCACGATGCATAAAAATTAATAAATTCATTGTGCAATAAATCTACATCTTCCTCTAACAAATTTTATTTGACAAATTCCATTGAATGATAATTAAATCGGATAATATATCTTAGCAATTTATACTCATTATTAAAAGCATAACACATTGCTTTTGACAGCAATAGATAAACACAAGTATAATTAGTAGAAACAGGCCAGTAATTAAGCATTCAGGAAGAGAGGACAAAGTGTTCCAAATTGGACACCCATCCCATCAACCATAGACATTTGCATGGTCGCTCTCTTTCTGGGCCTTGGACTGGGAAAGTGAGCGTTGTTACTATGATTAGTATAATACAGAAAGTTGAGAAAGTTGGGGGTGGGGTGGGTAGTCCTGTCCATGTTATTCACTTCCTGAACATTCTTGTAACTTCCCATTCTGCTCACAAACCCTGTTAATGTTTCTATTTAGTTTTCTGTAAAAATGTATTTTTAAATAGACTTTATTATTAGCTACCTCCACCACCATCATTATCATCCTCTTCATCATAATTGTTTTCCCTTTTCTGGAGATTTTAACTCATTAGGGTGTGTCTATTGTATCAAATAGACATGAAAAGTTTGTCTTATCCATCACTATCTCCAACAGTCTCACCAGCCTCACCCAACTCAGGTTCATCAGAAAGTACCTGGATTCTTTATATCTCCATTATTCATCCTGCAGACATGCACCTGATATTTTAATCACTGGTGTATACAGGACTTGATCAATTCTGTCTTAATAATGTGGTGTATGTCTGTACTTGAGAGGTTGTGTCTCCATTCCTGTTTATTATTGTTCACATTTTCTTCAGCTCATAATTTTTATGTCTTCTGTATCCCTCAGGGCCTATTCCTTACTCTAATGTATAAATAACCTTGAGAAATACAGTGTGGTTTGGAAAACTGTCAGCTAAGCAGCCAAGGAACTTTCAAATAACAACAAAGTCATGTAAAAAGATATTTGGCAAATGCTTGTTGTTAGCAATCATATAATAACCAGAAGTGGTATGATGTAGTTTTCTCAATGTCTCAGGAACAGAACATTCAGAGACCATTATAAACTGCCTCCGAAAAAAATAACCTAATGTTAATGTTTAGAAAACATTCTGTTATATTGGTAACCTATAAATGTCTTCCCAGTTAGCACCACTATGCACCATCTGCCTGAGAACCATAGGATTGGTAACGTAATGCATTTCCACATTTAAAAAAAGACCTCCATGATATAATACAACTGTTGTTACGCGTCATGGTTTTGTTTTTGGAGCGCTCTTCAATCAGGTTGTCACGTGACAGGTCGGACAACCCCTCAACGACGTGCAGCAGACTGAGTCCGCACCGGAATGGACCGGTTTTACACGCATGCGCACTGGAGACGTGCGGAATTTTCCACCATGGGCTTGTGCGCGTGTGTGTTGTTTCAAGCAAACTGATGGGCATGAGGTATCCTGAAATCTTACACGTCCCCTCTAGATTATACAACAAATACAATCAGAATATTAATATTAAATTATAAATATGCACATTTTAAAAAGTAGATCTATGAAGTCTATGAAATTTGCTTTCATTTATTTGACATTTACTGAATATTTTTAAAGTGTAAGTTTATCATTTACAAATGAAAATACAGTATTTGGAAGGCTCGGGGAAAATATTACAATCATTTAAAAAAAGGTCTTAGAAATATATATATAGTCGTTAGCTGTAATATCATAGCTTACATGAATGTGTCTTATACTTAAAAAAAAATCAACTCTCATTTGCTGAACAGCTTAATCCTGTTAGGATTGCAAGGAGGCTGGAGCCTATCTCAGTCGACACTAGGCGAGAGCGGGGTAAACCCTGAACGACTCACCAGACCATTGTAGCACCAACACACACACCACTATTCACTCTCTGACCGAGGGGCAGTCTGGTTGGTCTAACAGACTTAATAAAGTATCTGTCTATCTCATGCTCATGTTAGCCTTGCTCATCTTGCGTTGAGCAAGATGGCAGCACATGCAGACACAACGAGCTGGCGCTCTTTGTTTTAGCAGTGACTTCTTTTCTTTTCTTTTTTTTGTGTACTCTTTATTTTCTTTTCCGTGCTCAGTACCTGGCAGCTGCACATATGAAGTATAGCAGGGTTCATTCATTCATTCTCTGAAACACTTAATCCTAATTAGGGTCGTGGGGAGGCTGGCGCCCATCTCAGCCGACTCTGGGCGAGGGTGTGTTACACCCTGGACAGCTCCCCAGGCCATCGCAGGGCCAATACTCACACAACCATTCACACACACTCACACCTAAAGGAGATTTGGAACAGCCAATTAGCCGACTGTGCTTTTTGGACAGTGGGAGGAAACCGGAGTACTCGGAGGAAACCCACACAAGCACAGGGAGAACATGCAAACTCCACACAGAAACTCACAGGCTGGGAATCGAACCCAGGTCTTCTTGCTGTGAGGCAAACGTGCTAACCACATGAACCGCCCTGAGCTGCTCATGGTTTTGGAAAACTACTGCTACACAACAGCTAATGTGCATGGGTTTGAACTGTGGGAGGAAACCGGAGTACCCCCAAGGAAACCCACACAAGCACATGAAGAACATGCAAAATCCACATAGAAACGCCCGATTCCATGTCTCCAACCCAGGATCTTTCTGCTGTTCGGCCGACATGCTAACCACGATACTACCATGCAGCCCAAGTTTTACTCTAAAAGTTAATTAAAGTACACCACATAGATATCTTTCTAGATTAAATCAAGGCATATTTCAGCATTTCCATGCAGTAACAAAGAAAGGTACGCTTAAGTACTTTTACCTCTCAGAATGTACCTTTCATATAATAGACTAATCAATAAATTCAATGCAATATGTTTGAAAACAAAGAGAGTATTAAAAAACTAGTATTTTTTTCTGACAGTGTAACCTGCTGCTACACTGTGCACGTTTATTATACGGAAGGCCTTGAACATGATCTCTGAGCTTTTGTGTTTTGCATGGAATTTGTTTGGCCTGTAACTCATTTATATTAAGGTCAGCAGGTGACGTATTCCTTTTATGACAGCTGAATTTTAATTGCAGCAATATGTTGTGATTACTGCCTTCTGAAGCATGACCTGAATCCAAACAGCTCACTAATTCTCATATAAATTATTGACATGCTGTAAAATGCACGTAACTTACAATTTTCATTTAAAAAAATGACTGACCTGCAATCCACAGTGATTTTTAAAATTGTGGTATCCGGTTACCTGGTTGTCATGCCGAAACTGCTTACTGGTATTTTTTGACTTTCAACGGTTTCACATACTGCTATGATAAAAAAAAATTTGAGAAAAGTTTATATGTGTAAACGAATCATAACCTCACATTGATCTTTGCTGACACCTGCTATATCATTAAGGGCACATCTTCTATTCGGGTCGCAAGGAGGCCAAAAGCTACAACAGTCTACATTAGGCAAAGGAGTGATACACCCTCAACAGCTCACCAGACCATCACAGGGCCAACACACGCACACACAGAACCATTCACATTCATTTTAAAATGTGGGAACATTTTTGGAACAGCCAATCAGGATAATGTGCATGCTTTTGGATTGTTGGAGGAAACTGGAGTACCTGGAGGAAACCCTTGCAGGCATGAAGAGAATATGCAAACTCCACACAGAAACGCCTGCGCCAAGACTGGGACTCGTACCCAGAACCGTCTTGCTCTGAGGAAAATGTACTCACCACTACAGCACCATGCCAAAGTCATACATATGTAAAGTAAATTGTGTATGTGTTATATATGTTTTTAAATAATACTGATCAAAACTACTACAACTATTTTTCTTTTGGCTTCTCCCCTCAGGGGTCGCAACAGCGAATCATCTGTTTCCATCCATCCCTGTCCTTCGTGTACTCTTGTCTCACCCCATCTAACTTCATATCCTCTCTCAGTGCATCCACGTACCTTCTCTTTGGTTCCTCTAGGCCTCTTGCCTGGCAGTTCCAA